>OENT01000788.1:0-75450 GCA_900239685.1 Rotaria macrura | reverse complement strand
TTTTTTGATAAAGATGTTTGCTTAGTCCAACGTTTCACACATTCATCTTTTGTACCTAAAGCATAGAAATGTCATATTGGCCAGCATATATATCATTTTCATGAAATAACTAGAAATATTACCTGATAAAATTAATTTAGCTGTAGTACCATCATTCAATTTCACGGTACCATCCCGTTCAAGTCGTTTCACGCTTGAATTACCAACAATCATCATATTTCCAGTACCATCATAAATTATTAAATGATGTTTTGTTGTTGTTGTTGTTGGGTTTGATGGCGAATATTGAGCTTTTGGTTTTATAGATCGTTTTGTAATAATTTGTGTGACTTTACCACTCATGATCGATGTCGACTAGTATTAGATGATCTAGAAAACGAAAATTCAAGTGAATGCTGCATAATAAGTTCAACAAGTAATGCAAGATGAATAAGAAAATGAATACCAAGGATTTCATCTTATTTTTTATAAACAAAAGTTACATTTCAGTAACAAATAATGTATCATCCAAAAAAGTTGAAGAATAAAAGAAAAAAGTCTTTCTCTAAGCGGAATAAAATTAATCGTGTTCATTGTATGATAAGACATTAGTCACAAATAAATAGTCATTTTTTTCAACAACAATGCAATGATTTATGATTTGATCGATTCGTACAACATCATGCTGACGATGACTTTTTTCAAGAATAAAATATAGATAATCGATTGGTCTCTTTAACAAATAATAGTAGTTAGAATTTTTAAAAGCATCGCTGAATAATTCCTTAACAGGATAGTATTTAATAACTGCATAGCCACAACCATTAAACATAAAAAATAAATCAATCGCGCCAAAACGCTCTTCTTGAGCATTATCACTAAATGAATATCGAACAAAATAACTAACAGAGTTATGTCGCTTCTTGTATAGTAATGAATGAAACATTTTATCATAATTCATAAATCGACGATAAATTTTGACGCATGAAGTCAAGTCATTACAATTACAAATGAAAGAATGAAAATCCAATAAATAGTCATAATCACTTGCCGATATGGACGCTTGATCATAAGGTCCACTAACTTTTGTCTTTCCTTTCTTTTTATCTTGAATTGCAAAATCAATATTGTAAAAGTGGGTAATAGAATCACCATAAAACTGAGTTCCGTGGTGATTACTACTAACAGAACCAATAAAAGATTCTTGGCCGAAACAACCAAGATTACATAAGGATCCATGTGTTTCATATAAAGATGCGAAATGTGTATGCAAATGTAATTTTAAACTTTGTGAGCTCTCGTAGAACAATTCGTGATCTTTGTAAAATTCGGTAAATAACTGATCAGCAACTTCACTTGTTTTATCATCAAAAACATCACCACTG
Organism: Rotaria macrura; assembly: GCA_900239685.1. Lineage (NCBI taxonomy): Eukaryota > Metazoa > Rotifera > Eurotatoria > Philodinida > Philodinidae > Rotaria > Rotaria macrura. The sequence goes on along the minus strand of OENT01000788.1, from coordinate 74,086 downwards.
TGCAGTAAACGCATAGCACAAACATATAAAGCTAAATGAGAATATTGTTCAATTTGCATGAATGAACTTAGATGTGGCAATAAACCATAAAATAAAACGTTGCGCACTTCAGTGGCTTTCACGAAACCAAAATTATCAATTGATCGTAGCTTTCTGTTGAAAAAGTCTATGCAAAAAAAAAAACAAAATTTCAAAAGAGAATGAAAGACGTAATCCGATCAAGTGCGACTAACTTACGAGGAAAGACTTGAAGGCACAAATAAGAATCTATTTGTTTTCGTTGTGCTGGCTTCAGTTGCTGATAAACAGATAAAATAATTAACTTAGCATGACCTAAAAGAGATACGTGTAAGTAATCTAACACAATTGCTTCAGGTAACTCTACGTCCAATATGTTACTAAGTACACTTTCTCCCAAATGGCCACATATATTTGATTGTGTACGTTCCGCTTTCTTTGATAATTTTAAATATTGATCCGTTGTTCGCAAATTTATTATCTCATAATGATATTGGCGTTTGTTATTCATGTGTTCACCTTTAATAAAACAAAGCCAACAACTGAAATACCCATTATGGTTGATAAAATTTATAATTAAACTTAATGCCGGACAGTCACCTGTAATTCCAAAAATTATCAGCTTGTGATTCACGTTCAAAATGTCAATACCTGGAAATGTAGATAAAGAATATACCATTTGTCATCACTGTTGAAACAGTGATTAGTCAGAAATCTATCTCAAGTGATTCTGATTTTCTAACAGATTTTTACGCTATTACAAATCAGAGACGTCCATCGCTGCTAAAAGTCAGCAACTACTCCATCGTCTCTTGATGAATGAAAATAATAATGAGCAACTACTATCGTGATGGCAGCACTATCATGGGTACTCCGATACTAATAGAATCAGTTATAATCATATTCTAAGGAAACCGACTATTCATAAAATTTACTAAACTTCCAAATTGTCAAATAGCTGAAATTGATATCCAACAATGTGGAAGTCATTTTTCTTAACTCGATCAATAGAAATGTATGCATACCTTGATCTTTTATTATTTGTAATTTATTCACAGAGTAATTCAGCCATAATTTCGCAGGTGGTTCAATATATGCTATCCAAATTGATATGATGACCATATTACACCGACGAGAACGAAGTTTCGCTGGTAATTCCACAATTGAACCGCTTAGCATCCACATTTTCAATTTCGTTGAACTTGTAATCCCAATACCGTCTACGTGCAACAACAAGCTTATTAAATCTTGGTAACCATTTTGCTTCAAAACATATTGATAAAGAGTTCCAAATGCAATATCTTTTGTTTTTTCATGATCAGTATTATTGTAAATATTTTTTTTATGTTCATTAAAATTGGACGATTGCCTAGTCATAATTTTTCGTATGATTAATTCAACGTTACTGTCATATCTAAAAATATCGTTTTGGATAAATTTAAGTTTGCAGCACACAAAAAGAAATATATATGATACAAATAAAACTTACACAGAAGCAATTGTATTTTTATCGGTTGAACAACACTGTGGACAAAGTTTCTTGTCATAACTAAATTCGTTATAACACAATAAGCATATATTTCGTTTTGTAAATAATTCACAAACACCAAGTAACAGCAAAAGTTCTTGTTCTGTCGATGGCATATTATTTGGAATCGGAAGTCCAGATTTAATCAAAGATAAGAACTCGTTTGTACTTGTTTTAGATAGATTTGCTTGACGTGCAACCATGGTGAATGCTTCACAATAATCATACGTTGAATCAATTGTATAATCGTGTAAAGGTACTTTTTCTAGTGAAACACAATCTTCATCATCTGATTGTGCTTTCTTTCTGGATGGTGTTTCAGTCTGAGCATCATTTGATATAATAGATACTTCACAATCATTTGCTCGCTTTAGTTCTTCTGATGCATTTTCGATTAAATATTGGTTTTTGACATTATTAAGTTGATTATTATCATGTAAACAAAAATCTTCATCTTCAACATCGCTCCGTAAATTCTCTTCAGCGACGGATAACTTGAAATGTGTTGGTGTTGGAAAGCGAGGAAAAAATGAGTTCTTTCCCTCAGATCTTATTTGTCGTCGTGCCACATTGTGTCTATTGTATCTTTCTTTTCTTTTGCGTAGACCAAATTGATATTGCACCTTAAAATCTATTGAATCCATTGATATTCATCTAAAACAGTTAATGAAAAATGTAAAGCCGAATTTTATTCAGACATTGGAACGAGACAAAGAATAATAGTAAAATGTATGCGGGCACAATTTGCTGGCCGGATCCACCTGTTCAACAACCTCCATCCTCTCAGGAAATGTTTTTCCATTTTTCGTCAGCAGAAATGAATATAAAACAAGTCACAGTGCTTTGAATAGGCTTCGAAAACTGTTTTTCATCATGACCTACATCCCTTCCCCAGCAAACTCAGTCCCTCACTGATTTTCTAAACTCGTTATTGATGCAATCATATCGGTAACAGATGAATATGGTGACCGTTAATGTAGAAACTTATGGAAAAACAATTCAGTTCGAAAATAGATAAATAAGTGAGCTCTACGTACATTTTAGTACCTTATATCTTTACACGCATACTTGCCTAGACAGGAGTGTGCTAGTATACTAAAAAGAGAAAAGAAGGTAATACTTTTTTTCATATTTTAGATTGAAAATTAGCTTACTAGTATTTCAGCTGTAAACCTTATTTCATACTTGATTTGGTTTCTATATTTATGTATAGATGGCGCAGCAAATCGTCTCGATTTCAAAGCTGCATATGTTTCATGTTGATAGGGCACATTACAGGCATATATATCAACACAGTTACATGACGTGATACGATGGGCGTACATATAGAAGTATACACTGTCTATTGTGTTCGTCATGTATCGACATGTGCATCGCTAACAGTGTTGTATACATGAGGATATAATATGGTTAAAATGAAGGAAAGAAAAAAAAACGGTCGTTCCGTTCAATTTCTATCAGGTGAAAATTTAAATTTATATGAATGTGAAGCGAAAGAAAATAAAATGAATGTGCTCGAAGATATAAATAATTCGTTCTTTTTTCTTATAATTTACAAACCACTAGCAATGAATCATTGATTTTTTATCAAATCACCAGCACTAATGTGTTCCAATCGGTCAAGTTATATCGACTGTTTCTCAATACAATCATTTTTACAAAAGAAACTGGAAGCGTAGTCTGATAGAGAACTATTTTCTCTATCGTTTAGTGTCAATATAATGTTCGGCATGATTCTTATATTCCATAAAAGTCCTCTCTAGCTTATTAGTGTTTTGATAGGTTAGAGTATATGATTATTTCGAAGCATAAATATTTTTTGAGAAAAACTGAAAGTGTAGTTGACTAGAAAATAGTTTTCTTATTTGGATTTAAAATTCAGCCAATGGTCAAAGTTTGAACAGCGTCATTTGCAGTCTATTTGATATTGCTTCGTTCACAGTGTGTTTTTTTCTGTTGCGATAGCACACTGCTAGAGAATTTACGTTTAAGTTTGCATTCATGTGGGTTAAACAAAATTATTTGTGATGATGCAGATTTTTTTAATTTTTGTTAAAGGATACTTAAATCTTAATTTTATCTTTTAGACTTGTTTTCCATTACGGTACGAATCTTAATCTCGAAAATCAAAACAATAGAAAGCTTTTTACTTTAATTAGATGGTTGTTTATTTGTTGCTATGTTTTAAATAATTTTTCTATCAACATTCCTGTTGGATTTTCACTTATAGTTTTTAATTTGTACTTGTTTAGAAATTGTCCTTTTATTCTTTTTATTTATTTTTCTTATACTCTTGCCGTTATCCTTTTGGATTGTATATTATTGAGGTTTCTGTTATTTTTTTAATTGTACTTTATTTTTATTTGTTATGTTTTCAATTTCATCGTTTTATTTGTTCGTTTGTCGTTTTTTAAAAATATTTCCTTAAATAAAAATTGATTTCCATGAAATAATTAACTCTAATATCTATAAGCAAGAGAGAAGAGAGATTACAGGATAATCCTTCCCTGGCACTCATTTGTCGGCTATAAGGAGGACAGAAAAATGAAATATTCACTTATCTGAAAATCCGTACGAAGTATGAAATCATCCATTAAATTATCAGACAGAATCGACTTAAAAACGGTGTGTTAACGGTACTTGTTATTATACCGTAAACGTTCTTAGGTAAACAGCGCCGTAAAAAGGGCCGAAATATATCCGTATCTATATTGTTAACTCATACCTGTATTCCAAAATCCTCGGGTCTCCGTAAAGTGGACGTTTTTTATCAGTTTGAAACCGTTTACGGACCGTCCGCGTTGACCTGGGCGTACATGGTTGACCGCAACAGGCGCTAAGCCTATGGGACATAATGACCGGTCGATTAATTTCATGACAAAATATTTGTATCATTTATTTCTACTGTGATAGTAGACTTTGAAATTTTAATTGCGAAAATTTTTCCTTCGATACTTTATGACGTTGTCGTACACGTTTAATATAGAAACAGTTAAACCCGAGTATCATCACTCACATAAAAGAGAAGTAAAAGAATAAACGCAAATGTTTGCTATTCAATATTCTTGCATGCGCACATCAATTCAAGAAAAAATACTTCAGCAAGGAAAAAGGAGGAAAACACAGTTAGGCTAAATATAGTTTTCGACCGAAGGAATCATAAATAGTTGATTGTGACAAAGGAAAATTGCTGTTTCAAAAAGAAGAAAAAACTACTGTAGTAATTAGAATGATATTTCTCTTTTGACAAGAACATGCTTGTGATGATGAAATATTCTTGGATTGTCAAAAAGTCAAAATACAAGTTAATATGTCGAAAAACGATTGTATAAAATTGTGTTATTAAAAGCTTTATTTTCTATTATTTAATTGACAACGGTATTCGAAACGATAAACGTCGATTGAATTTCATAAATTAATTATTTTGAAAATCTAAAAACGTTCACTAGCATTACAACTTCGACTTCGGTTTGTTTCATTTCAATGGTTGGTTTTCAACAAAAACGAAACTTGTTCATATGATCGATATTGTCAAAGATTGGTACCATATCGATAACTTTTGAGTATGATCTTTTCAATCTTTCTTGTATTATAATGAGAGTAAGCGCTTCTTGGATGATTTCAATGAATGATACTCTATCATGATTTCATTTACCAATTTTCGCCGAATGAAAAAATAAAGTTATTAAAACATCGTCAAATCTCTGCATTGAAACAGTTTTACAGTCACTAGAAAGTTCAGTGATAGTTTTTCATGTAAATTTTTAAAAGTATTGTAGATTGCTATGAATTTACAATTAAACTACTAATTCTAGATATGTATTAGAAGAAAACAAATTAGTGGGAATGTCTATGTGTGATTTTCACATGCTAAAGTCTACTTGGATTCTGTGTCGCACAATGTTTACTGACTTCACTATGGTCAGGAACGAAACTAAGTGCATTGTAACATTTAAAGATACTGAGCATTCGAGATGAGTTTTGTGAACAACGATTGAGAGATATTTATGAAACATTACTCTACATACGAAGAAAGCTATTCGTTAATGTCTCCTACAAAAGCATTTCTGTTAAATAGATAAAATCAAGTCTATGTAATAGAAATGGAAGCGAGTCTTATTTTCAAAAACATTTTCAAGAATTCTCATTTCTATTTCATAGAATATTTACTTAAGAAATTACTTGTATTCAGCAGATCTTGTCCACATGATAGATTTTCATAACATTGGAATTTACTGTGATGAAGTTTTTTCTTCGTTAACATATTTATCGATTCGATAAATAATACTTATTCAATAAATAAACTCGAAAATGTGACTTAGTTTCACAAAAATGAAATAAAGTAATATACAAAAAAAATCCACAATACTACAGACGCATACAAGAAAATGCTCAATCTTGTTGAGTATCAGATCGTTCCCTTGGTGATTCTTCGTGATCAGAAGCTAGCGAAAACTCCGATGATTGAGTATGGTCTTTTGTGATAATGATCATGGTTGCATTCTCATCACCGAAATCATTTTCATTCGTTTGAGTATATTGATCATTAAATGATTTTGGTTCTGGTAAAACAAATTGAAAATCAAGTTCATTACATAAGGTTTCATCATCACCAAATGAGAATAACCATGCACGCAATCCATCAATCTAAATAATAATAAAAATATGTGTACGATTTTAATCTATATTCTCGATAATAATTACTTTAAGACGATCAGTATTGCTAAATGAATATGAAAAACTACTTTGTGCTATTGGTTCATAACTCGTATCATCTTTACCATCGAATACAAGCCTGAGGATAATATTTTATACTTAATAGGAATTGAAAAAGATAAAAATAAGTACACATACCAACTGTAATAGTTTGAAGATTTTAATTGTATGCAACCACTCTCAGGTTTATAATTAGTAATCTATTTCATGCAAAAAAAAAGGAGAAAAATCATAGATGTTCTTCATATCTTGATTACTCACTTTCATTCGATGTAGTCGAATCAATTGTCCAACTTCAATCTCAATAGGAAGTTCAATCATGCCAGCATATGATTCGCGATACAAAAGACAACTAGCACCTTTCGGGCCTATAAACAAAAGATTATCGGATGCATAATAAAATTGTACTTGTTCGTATAAGTATCATTTACTTGCCTTTTCCATATGATGTTGGGTCACAAATGCCTAATAGCATACAGTTATAGTTGATTTCACGGCGAAATTTAATAACACCATACAGACACCATTTGGCACCGCTTGGTTGAATTAAATTATTCAGTTCATTTATTGTCTTATATTCATACTAATAATAGTCGTATTAAAAAATTTTGAATTTTCTTCTAACACATACTTTTTGAGGTACTATAGTCATTGTTAGAACTGACAATTGTCTTGTAAGAATTGATCTAGAAAACAAAAAGCAACATCAAACACAAAAGAAAACCATCTATCGACAAATGATTTCTAGCTTGTTGTTTATAGATTTTTTGGCAAACACAAAATAACAAAAAGATACAATGTAAAGAAACAGAAAGAAGGAAAAGAGAAGAGAAGAACATGAGCAGAAAACAAAGAGGTCGAATCAACTGATGAACACACACTGTACAAAATACATTTCAATCTCATTCGTTCCTATCGAACGGAGAAAGAAAAACAAATGATTGAGCAAAATACCGAATGTACAATATGCGTGCATAAATGACAGGAAGAAAATCCGTTTACATATATACATGATATCTTTGATATAGTTACTCATAAAACAAAACACCTACACTCACACGCATACACACACACACACACACACACGCACACACCAGCACCACCGGTTACTGAATCGTACTGTTCCATAGATGATGAATCAGATACTTCTTAGATTATTATGACTTGTCTTTTTTCTTTCGTTGATTATCATCTTGTTTAAGTATACGTATTTGTGTCCTATAGGCTTGTGAAAGTCCTTTTTGCCAGAAACGTATTAATGCTAGATCACTCATATTTTCAACATGTAGTATTGATATTTGCTGACGATCATTAAGTGACGCTGTTGCTGCTGTTTGACAACGGCCAAGTTGGAAGTATAGCTTTGCTTTGCTTTAAAAAAACGACAGAAGATAAAGTATGATAAATTCAATTCTGCGTGATATGTACAGTATTAACTACGTAACTGTCTATGAATTCATTAATTAATCAAGTTTTATCCGAAAAGGTTGTTTTTCATCGCAAAAATGACACTGGAAAGTATTGAATGCTGAAGACTTAGTTTATTTCGACTATTATTATGCGGATCTAATGTTTCCTTATTGCTCTGAAATCACAATTTTTGACGTGTTTTAAAATGATTTTTGCATTAATATTGAGGAAAATTATGAAATTTTGCGAACGTTTGTGACGTTTCTAGAATGAATTGTTGAATGTAAAAGCAAACAAACAACGTGATGGTTTTGGTTCTGAACTATTCTTTCTTATCTATCAATTATTCACTCGCTTTAAATTAGTCTTATACGTGAAAATCAATATCAAAAAACTGTTTGCTTCACCTTATTATTGAGATTGGATCTAGAGTTCTCTTGTTCTAAAGAATGTATTTGAACGAATATTTCTCAAGTTGTCACGATAAACTTTAAAAAAAATCGTAATTCTCTCATAATAATCCAAAAACAGTTATTCTCATTGTCATATCATAACTACAAATACTACTTTATCTATTGTGTTAATTAACTTGTTGTCGAATAGATATTTTGTATAAAGCTTGATTATTAGTGAAGTCATAGTTATACTAATTCAAATAGATAGAGGAACTCTCGAAAAAATTCTGTATAGGTCAATGTTGTTTTGTTTCTACTTTAAATATTTCATCTTATGATGTATTATCATAGATTCAAATGCTTCTTCATCTAAACTGTTGTCTGTTGATAAATTGATAATAGCTTTGACATAAGCTGGTACTAGAAATAAAAGAAAAAGGTTTTGTATTGTTTTCTTTTTACTTAGATATTTTCAAAAGAATGAAAATGAAAACTACGAACCAGATATTTCTGATCTTGTTGGAGGTAATGTTTCTAATTTAACTACACGAATATTATGATCCATATCATCAATATCATCGAGAATAATTTTAATGACTATGGAATTATTATCATTGAAATCTTCTGTTATTGATGATAGAACATCGTTCGTCAAAACTAAATCTGTATCAAATAATATTAAATTGGCTGTACATGGTGCTATTTGATTGGTAACTTGAATTAAATGAAAACAACCGTCAGGTACGAATAACTATTAAAATTCAAAGAAAAAGAAAATATAAACCAATAGTAATCTAATTTTTAGGTGAACTTTAAAAATAAGTGTCATGAAAAGTTATTTTTATACTCGAAAAACGCTTGCTAAAGCACAAATCACATCTTTATTATCAATTCTATTGGTATATTTGATAATTAAACGATTTCCAATCACCCAATTGTATAGGATATATTGTAAATATTTTATATTATTTAATTTTTTAATAAATATTTCAAATAGTTGAAATGCATCACGACTGTAAGATGAATAATGATATTGTAATGAATCAAAATCATCATCGTCATGATAAATATTATTATTTACATGATAATCATCGGCTATTGAATAAAGTGATGTTGCTAAATAACTTGGATTATCTGAATTATTCGTTAATGTTGATGACATAAGAAATGAATTTTGATTTCCGTTTTTTATAGATTTTCCGACAATAGTTGCTCGTCGACGTTTGGCCAACGCATTAGTTTGACTTTCATCGTCGTATACATCTAATAATAATTTTAGAAAAAACCGATACGAATAAATATGATCAATCATTGGTTATGAATTTCATTTACCTCGTCGTTCTTGTTTAGTCGTTTGTTCTTCTGTTGGTAAAGCATCGAATAATGTTTCTTTCATTGCTGAATTAGAAATACGAAGTAACCAAACAAATAATGCATGTATACGAAATGTTAATTTTGAATCATGTACAATATCACTGAGCATTCGTTGTGATGGTGATGCTGGTGGAGGACGACAGATATATTTACTTATCGGTGTTGATGTTCCATTTAAATTGGTATTAAATTTAATACGGCCTTCTTGTTCATATGTTTCATTAGCATCGTACTGTAACCAATAGACAGCTTGCTTTAAACAATCACCAAGAAGAGTCATCAATGAAAGAAGATGATATTTATTATCACATAAATAACATAAAGAATAAAGACGTTGACTACCACGAGCATGAAAATCTTTACACGAAAATGCTAATGATAGACAATAGCCACTATCATCATCACCAAATAATATTGGAGCATCAGCTTCGACGGATTTCTATAAGAAACAATAGTCAAAAATGGAATGTGAAAGACTTTTTTTTTTCTTGAATTCATATAAGTGAAAAGAATAATTTTGATTTCAATAAGAAAGAAACCTGTTTTTTATCAAGAATTAGTAATAGAAGAGGAACTGTTGTGTGTAAACGTATTCATTAGTCAAACACAAGTAGTCTTATTCATAGAATTGGATGTCAATAAGTGTTAAATACGTCTTTTTATTCGCATTTAATAGTTCATTTGATTTGTTGACTTTCTTTCACTTTCTATCTGTATTGGGCTACATTGATTTTTATGCAGCATGATTCGTTTTCTACTCACAAGGTACCGGAGATAGGATCTGTTTGTTTGGACATAGTTTCAAGTGTTGATTGATTAGGTTTGATAAAAATACCAACCGATCCCATCTTTACAACGTACTTAATTGGAAAAAGTTTTACAACATTTAATCATTGAAACTATGCTAAAGTAATTTCAACGAATGGGAATATGATTTTTAGTAGAAAACTTTGCTTGATTAAACCTAACTTATATTCACATATGTTTGTCTAAATAGTTTGTATTTAACTTTTGGAATGATTTGTGTGTTGAATTTACTGCTGAAATATTTCCAAGTTCTATATACTATGTGCATCGATGCAATGTTCTGTTGTTTTAATTTTAACAAATTTTCTAGTGAAATCTTTTATGATCAAGTATAATTTTAATTTTTGAAAAAGAAAATCTATAGTCAAGAGTAAAAAGAAATCAATATTATCACGTACCTCGACGTTTAAACTTCGTACACAGGCATGTCGTGTATCTTTGAATAATTCTTGATTGGGTGTTGATGGCGATGAAATATATAACATATGATTTGCAGAATCAATAGATGAAACAAGCATGTTATCAGATGATAATGTACACGACTAAATGAAATTCGATTATTTGTTTAATAAATACAAATCAAATGGAAATTTACGTGGCATTCAACTTTTCCTTGTGGATTTTCTGATTTAATATATTGTGAATAGAATGTTTTTAAATCTTCATCATCATCATCACTTAAATCTTGAACATACGTTCTTGCTTCCGTACATAATAATATTTGTGGACCATGGATGTCACAAAAATGTTGTAGTGCACAAGACGAGTTCATACAAATATTAAACAATCAATGTTAACATGTACCGAATGAAATATAACAAATATGAAAAACGTATTATCTATAAAAAAAAAGAAACAAAAGACTGACAAACAAATATTTATTTTTCAAAAAGAAAAAGAAAATTTTCTAAAATCGAGATTCTTCATTATTTTTTTCAGAATTTCTTTTCATTTAAAAAAGAAACAGAACGAAGAACATGATCAATTATTAAAATCACCGAACAAATAACTTGAAACCATGATAAGTATCGATAACGCGCGGTGCTAATAAATGGAATCGCCATCGTTTAAGACAATTGAACATGTATAAAAATGGATATATAAACAATGATGGAATGTATGTTAAAAGATAGTAAATAAAATGAAGTCGTTTTAAAAATCGATGTTCATCTAAATACAGATCAACATCAGCATTTGTTGGTTGACGAAAATTAAATTCAGGATAGTAGTATGAAAATGAACATCTCGGTTCAAGATGATTCGCACGCCATGATGCATTCGAATCATGCGTTGTTTTTGATGTTTGATCAACCATATTTAATTTAAGCCATATTTCAGTAAAAGCACCCAAGTGTGCTTGACCTAATTCAATTAGTTTAGGCATTTTCTTTTGTCGATTGAATGTTTGTAAAATAATAAAAACACTTGGTTTACATGAACTATTAAATGTATGACAACGAATTTGTTTTAACCATTTATGTGAATTAAATGCATCGAATACCAGAATAAGTCTTGAAGTCAATGATGATTCATTTTCACACCACCATTGAAAAAGAAGACTCAATGTTATTTTTTGATTATCTATTCAAAACGCAAACAATATAGTTAAAGGTTATTACAGAGAAGAAAAAAAGAAATGTGTTAATCTCTGTACCAGCTAGAATTATATCACCATTATCACATGTGGGTCCGGAAAAGTAAAAGAAATATGTATCATAATGTCGACCATCGTTAGTGCGACGTGCGAAAAACGTTTTTAATTTTGAATCAATAAAATTCATAGTTATACCGGACGAAGAATAATCACAACCGAAAATGTCAATTAAATTATTTGCCATAAAACGTTCAAGATTATTAAGTATATTGGTACAACGTTGGCTACTATCATAAGCTTCTTGTTGAGAAAGAATTTGAACGTTTCTGATACTGATATGTTTCGATAGAACGAGAAGAAGAAAAAATAACATGATGAATTTCAATATAGAAAAGATTGATGTTAAAAAAGCAAACTAGAAGAGTTTCATTTACCTGTTCGAAAATAATCCATTATCACGTGTTCTAAGAAAATAAAAAGAAATTTGTTTTTTCTTGAACACATTCATAACTATTATTTTTATCAAAAGATTAAATATCAAAATTTTTCCATATAGCTTGTGTGAGATTCAAATATGTTAGATATAGTCGAGTTAATTAGAAGAAATTCGCAAATAAACACAGGTTGTGTCTGATTAAAAGAAGCAATACCTTAGAATGACCTTATTGGCAGATGGTGTGTTTGATGCCGAACGACTCACACTACAATTCAATGCATCACTCAAGATGATTCTAATTAAATTTACATTAATATTAAATGAATGCTTTTAACTCATCGACCTATTTTATGTACTCAATAACATATTACAATTTTGTAAATATCCATATGATTTTTGTTAATTGATTCTCAACTTACATTATTATTTGTAGAACTTTCTACTATGCATCAGACTAATTAGTCCCGAGTATCACCGGCCTGGATAAGTATCAGGGAGTAATAAATATATGCAGTAAAAAATACACGCATATATGAATTAATTACAACTTTTTGGTGCATTTGAGATTTTACATGCATTTAGCTAAAAAGTTTTGTTTCGAATTAACCTATTGATGCGAGCGTTGACTTGTCAGAGATGTATATTATGAAAAACTAGCATTTTTTAGTGACTCATCCAAAGAGCGCAAAATGATCTAACTAGAATAAAAGAAGAGACGAAACATGTATATATTTCAATTCGTAAAGTATTTGACGTGCTATGAAGATATACCATTTATTTGAATTTTAATCTTTCATTATTCGCTGATCAAACGTCCACACTACTTTACAGACACTTGTATATTTCTGTGTAGAGTGTTACATTGTGTCATGTTTGATGGGGCTAGCGGCACACAGAGCATATCAGAAGAAAGGGGACTCTTCTATTATAAAACGAACTACAGAATATTGTCTGTTATCAATGCTTTTCTTTTCGGGGAAAAGAGCAAACAAGAATTTCTAAAAGAGAGATGTGATATTTTGAATCAAATGTTCGATTTGAGTCAAAATTTTACAGTAGATTAAGAGTAAAAGTTTATGAAAGTAGTCCCAACTTCAGTTCTCAATCTTTCACCGTTTGAGAAAAATTTTACAATATGCTGAAAAATATCGAGTGGTATTTTTTCTGAAAATACTTCTAGCTGACAGTATTCAGACATATCTTTTTCTTTGATAATTTAATTCACTTGAATGTAGTCTTCAGTATGTCTGATTGACTTGTAGTCTGTCCTAACTAGTAATTTCCAACACAAACCTAGAAGACGAATCAAACCTTTTCAACGAGTTAATTCAATTTTATCTTTGACTGAAGCAGGAATTGTGCTGTACAAAATAAATTTTTTTTAATATTCAATGAAGTCTTTGAAAATTTTCAAAAAGGTACGATTCATTTACATTTATATTACTAAGTAACAGAAAAGCATATCTAGGTCTTTTCGATCGTAGTAAGGTTTTCACATGTATAATTTTTGATCACTCTATCAACTAAGTTGATACGATGCATAGAGGACGACTGATCTTAAAGAGTGACATTGTTTTACTCATGTATTCGAGCATTTGACTTACTGCTAGAAATCAAACATGATTTTATTTAATATTTCTTCTCGTTCTAACCAATTGGTAATCAAAAATGAATCATGTTCTTTTTCTCATTCACATACATATTCTATATTCATATAGTGCTCATCGGTTTATTTTTCATCAGAAATGGATAGATCTTTCTTGCCATGTTCAAAAGAAACGATGTTAGTTTACACTGTTTTCTCAGTTTATCAATGTTAACAATTAAGTGTTAGTTTGAATTCTTTCTATTTCAGTGCAAAATCAATATCTGTAAACTAGAACATAGAATAAAACTTGGATGAGTCATGGTAATGATAACGGGAAGTAGACAAACATCCTAAAACTGTATGTGATATTGTTGAATTATTTAGACAAGTATGAAATCAGGTATGTTTGTTACTTTTAATAGTATGTTTGCCTGAATAAGTGAAGTAGATTATTTCCTTTCTATAGATTGTATGAAAACAAGTAAATACGTATCGAACATTGATCTCTACTGAACTATGCATAATCAAGAGTAAGAAAAAATTTTCCTTGACACAAAACAAAAATTTATTCTTTCTAAACAACTTATGTTGCATTAACTTCGTTGAGAATGTTTCTCGGTCAACATACATATTCATTTCTTACTTAAATCTGATGTTTATTTAGTCATACTGTATTATGATTGAAAACTGCAGCACTCCACAATTACATATTTGATCGTAACTAGGGGTGTACCGAGTATTTCCCGGTTTTTACCCACTTTTCTTGAAGTTGTTCTCTTGCTAAGGAATGTGGTACAATTCAGATTAACACACATGCTTGTAGAGCAAGCATTTTTTTTATAAAACGAGATGTAGGGGAAATTTTTGCGACTTATAGATCAAGTTTTTGTTGCAGTTTTGTCGGAAGCCATAAACCCGAGACCGAGAGTCTCGGTCTCTGTTATAGAGCTTTTCACAGAATTGAAATAAAACTTGAAGCATAAGTCACACCAACCTTGTTCACCTCTCATTTTGTAGGGAAATGTTTTCTCTAAAATACCAAGTATTTCAAGAACTTTCCCAGCACTGTGTTTTTAAAACAAAGACTTAATTTTACAAAAAATTGGAAAACCAAATTTTTAGTCTCGGTACATCCCTAATCGTAACTAGAATGCCATGTTTTATTCTATTTATTGAATCCTCTTCAGCTGACATATTCACGTTTCGATGAAAAAAAATCACATTACTTACTCAAATGCTGGTGCCACTAATGCATAGCCAATGCATGATCCACCAACGATAGATGTCAGCTGTTTGACAAGTGCCACAACCAAGCATTCGAATCCAATTGCTAAGAGAAATAGTACAAGAGAATAACTTGTACATGTATCATAATGCAATAAACCAATAAAACATGTCAATAGTGTTGAACAAACCAAAATAGGCCAAGCAATAAGACCAAAATATCGAATACCTTTGTTAAAAAAAAATAATATAAAAATAAAACAATTCTAGTACTTTGAAAGATATTGTACTATCAAGATTAAATGTCAATGTTGGTCAGAACAATCATCATTGGAGAAGATAACTCTATGTCTCAAATTTCAACAAAGATGGGTTTTTTTTTCTCCTTGACAAAATATCTTTATGGTATCTTTAGTTTTATTGCTTGAAAAGACATAGACTGTTATAATCGTACGATGTAGATTTCTCTTGAAATTTTTTATTTCATACTTTTATGTTTCGTTCTGTTGAATGTTTTGTTATAAATTCAATTTTGAAACCCATACTTTGTCGTGTATCATGACATATATATTCAAGTAGGCAATAAAATAAGTATTCTTAGTTAAAGAGGGCATAAAATAATGATTTGTCTGATACATTATTTTTCATCAATTTTCTATGCGCTACAATGAAAATGTACTTCTATTGGAAATGCATCTGATTCCAAGTTCGGTATGTCATAGAAGTAATCTTGATTACACACTTCAAACATACCTCTTGATGCCATTAATTTAGTGAATGAAATTTTATGATGTTCATCAGTATTATTTGCTTGTATCATGGTTAAATAACAATCGATTAATTTATTTGATAACATCCATAGTAAACTAAATGTTAAAGAACGAAATATAAACCAGACTCCTACACTTATTATAAAGACTGGTACAATAATAAACCATTCATCGTGTAAACGAACTGTTTTTCCAATAATATAAATACAATAAAATGGTAGTGCACAATAAACAAAAATCATCACACGTTGAAATAGTACTCGATATGAATTCGATAAATGTAGTAATAAGATCCAACGTTCAAGTGATGTTAAAGAGATAAAGTACAGTTCAATTATTGGACGTCCAATTAAGCGTGAAAGAAAGCAAAAACATGCTATATAGGAATAAGGCGTATAGTAATTATAAAAATAACTCAAAGTAAAGAATAACAATACAAAAGCATGAAATGCTCGTAAGCGCAACGTTATGATTAGTAAAAATAATGATAATACTAAATAATAAAGAGATGTGGCTTGTGCTGTTATGTATAAACCAAAAGTAAAACCAATTAATTCAGCTAATTCATTATAATGTAAAAAATAAAATGCTGTATTATCTAATAAACGTAGTAAATTTGACAAAAATGAACATATAATTGATAGTATTAGTAGAAAGTCGAGTAGAACGAAATTTGTTGTTGATGATACTGTAGTTTTTACTAATGTAAACGTTGATAATGATAAACATGTTGCAACTAGAAATGATGTTACAAATATGAATATATTCGAAAATAACTTTGGTAATAAACGTGTGAAGAATAAAAGTATAATATAGAGTATTAATATGAATATTAATATCCAACGTGATATTAAATTTGAATCCGAACGATATTTAACAATGAATAAATCATGTATGCAAGCAAAAAAGATCAGACAATTCGATATGCATAAAAGAAGTCGATGGATATTTTTTGTTGACATCTAAAAACATATAAAATTAGCTTATTATCATTTGTACAATTTTATATATATATATATATATATATATATAAGTCACTGTGTGTACATATTTTTATTCAGTTATTCTCATGAAGGAATGAGTAGCTTGTAATTTTATTTCTTGCTTTCTTAAATCGGCAACATGACCTATTGTTAATAAATGTAAACAATAACGTGTCAATATTGAAAGTTTTTTTAATGCTGTCGATTCACCGTAACGCTTCACTAAGTATAAACATAATAAATCAATGTATTTTTCTTGAGTTTTGTATATAGATAACGTATCTGTATAACCATTATATTTATCATATGTAGAAAAAAGTAAGATTATTATTAATAATCGAATACATGTAGAATCATTGATATGATCTTTAAAGTTATGTAATAAAATTGTTGTTTCTTCAATTAGCGATTTTCCAAATAACGATTCCAGTAATAAGTTAATCGCAGGCCATAGTGGTTGTTCATCATCTAATGTTTCAATTAAACTGATACGTATTAAAAATTGCATTTTATGCCCACTTAACGCTAATTGTTGATCATCCGAAAATTCTTGAAATTCAGGTAAATTCTTGAAAAAACTGAATAATGATGTTTCGTGCTTCTTATAATAACGAAAATAATTTTCTATTTTCATGCGCGATTTAATTGGTTTTTGACATAGTAATTCGAATTCATGTTTTTCAAATCTGATCAACGGTAAACGGCAATGTTCTTCATATGAATTGCAAATACTTGCTATGCAACCAAAATTCGTATTTTTCAATGGAAAATGTTTAACTGCATCAAGTCGATCAATGGAATGAATTGAATTCGCCGATACTTGACGACTTTCAAGAATTTTTTTACGTTTCAGAAGTTTAACTTCTTCCGTATATATTAATTCTTTCTTCATGCCAACTTGAAAACATTTTTTTAAACGACAATATGAACAATCACGACGTGTTTTAATATTAATAGCACAATTTTCTGTTAAATATCGACACTGTAATGATTCTAAGCCACATAACGCATTACGACGAAAAAATGCTTTACAACACATACATGTTATCACAGCAAAGTTGAACCCTGTTGCTGGTGCGTCACAAACTGCGCATACGAAACCTTTATGATAGATGGACGCTTTTTTATCTACATTCGATGCATTTGAAATAACCGATGATTTTCGACGTTTCTTGATTAACACGAAATCCATGTAATTCGTTGTTAATTGAACTTGTATTTTACTAGGCAAAGGTTTCTTTTTTGTTTTGCAGATTATCGATGTGCATCATCGACACAATCATTGAATAAAATAACATTGAACATAGCGATCATGATTGTGTATCACAGTGCACAATAAAATAACTCGTGACATATGGTGACATCTTTTCTGTCTTTGTAGTAAACGAAAATTTGAGTTTCGGTTTGATAGAAGAATCGTTTTGTTACTGAATTTCGTGTTTTTCTAGAAAAATATGTCTTTTAAATTTACATATCAACTTCATTGATTCGTATTGGACGATTCAATTCGTTTACGTGGTGGTAGAATCTAGTGTTGGTCAGAATACAACGATAACATTGCTTTTTATTCGTGTTTTTTCGAAGATCGATCACTATGTTTTTAAAGACGCAATTGATTTTACTTGCATTGGTATCTGTTGTCTTCAGTCAAACAGAGGATGAGGAATCGTTTTTATTCGTTACAAAACAAACGGTCAATCGATTTATTGTACAGAATAAAGAACTAACTATTAAATATGGTCTATACAATTCTGGTCCAACGTAAGAGAAATACAGTTGAGAATGATGTTTTTTTCATTGATTTTTATTGTACTTGTTCTAGAACAATATTTAACGTCAATTTGAATGACCTTCATAGTTATCCATCTGACAAATACGAATTGGTTGTTGGTACACTCACTCCTAAATGGGAACGAATTAATGCGTATGTTTCATATTCATTTTTGTGATACTTTCTAGTGTATATGTTTTATATTTTTTCCCAATCTATTTAGAGGAATAAATTTAACACATGTCGTTGTTCTTAAACCAAAACAAAGTGGTATCAGCAATAGTTCACATGCTGTTGTAACATATCAGAAGAGCGAAAAGAATACTGTTACTCAAGTAAGAAAAATGTCATTCATTTTCTTCTGCTGATTGTAAATTCAGCGAATGCCTGAGCTCCTATTTGAAGGGAAGAGATCCCATGCTGAACAAAAAAAAATATTAAGAGACAGTCATAGGAAATGATTATGTTTTTATAGAAGGAAATGAATTCAAGCGTGATATGCATTTTCCTAAAAGTAGAGAAAGTTTCATTTCTTACGATTGAATAGTGAAGAAATAAATTTAGTCAAACATTCAATTTCGTACATCAAAAATGAGTAAACATAGAACTTAAACAATAAAAACTTTGAATAATTGTTTGTTCGTAACTATTTTTGCCGTATCCTATGAAAAAATAATGGTTCGTGCAAGGAGGAAAAGACCGACCTTTCATGGTTTACAATAACAAATAATTAAAATTTTGAATGAAGTTATTTTTGCTTTGTTTGCTTTTAGAAAACTTATTCATCGGAAATCGGTGATGTTTACATACTGACAGCTCGTGAATATGATCGACGATTTTCATCGCATATTGTTAGTATTTGATGTTCTTTTCGAATTTTAAATCGATATTGATGAATTTTGTGTTGTCAATTAAGATCGACTGGGTTCTTTTCACAGCAATGGCAAGTCCATGTATTGTTTTTCCATTTTTCCTTTGGTTTCAAAGCAAAAGCAAATATGAATCATTGGCAACGAAAGATAAAACAACCAAAAAAGCTCAATAGATTAATGAACATTAAAAATAAATCAAATATATATTTGGTTATTCGACGTGCGATGTTCTTCTGCTCTTTTCTTTTCATGTTTTAACATTATGTCAACGGTGATTGTTTTGCGTGCATGTGTGTGTTCTTGTTAGTGTCCTCTATATGGTTAATGATATTTGTTAGAAACAAAGACACTCTTTCGTTGTTTGTTTTTAGACTTGCCGTCGATCGTTTTCTTTTTTTCTCTTCTTTATTGTTATTGATGTCCGAAAAAAATATGGAAAAATGATTTTGAAAGCAACATCATTGTGCGTTAAACTTGAATTTGTAAAACCTTTTAGAAAAATATCGATTAAAGAATGCTTGTTTTTTGATAACATGATCATCTATAAGAATATGTCTGGATAACATCAGATTTTCATGAAAAATATTGTTGATACTTTTAAGTTTAAATTTAGGAAAATATCGAATTAAAAACTTCATTTCGAAGATATACATAATCACTATTATTCATACTATCAGAAATTGAGATATCGGCTACGTAAGAAGCATAATACATTAAAATGAAGAATAACAATTAACAATATCCTAACGTTAGTTTTTCCATGCTCACTCAGTAGATTTAGATCTTCAAGAAATTCCATAACAAATGTTTCTCTTTTTAATGGGATATCTAAGAAATTTCTAACCCATTATTTGGTTCGACTACGTTCTATTTGTGAAAGTCTTCGTACAAAATTTTCGTTGAAGTTTTTTTTTAACTTCAATTGCTAAAAAATGACTTGTAACGTATTATTTATTCAGTTACGCTCTTGGAATCGGTATGAATCTTTAAAAGGCTAACAAAATGAAGACATGTGAAGCATATGACTTGTAATTTAATTTACTACCATGAACATTTAATGATAGATTTCTAAACGAGTTATTTGATCTTGAAATGATTAAAAAAAATGTTTTGAAAGTTTCATCGGTGTTTGTTTTCAATTTCTACGTAGAGCAAACAAAGATATTCAATCTATGAACTATCTTCTGTAGACACAAGCACAGTATCGTTTATCATTCGAATAATATGTCTGATCGACATCGATGCCATATAATAATAACAACATAATCATTTGAAATAAGTTAGAAGAAATTTTCTAATTCACATATTTTATCAACTCATATGAAACGAAACGTTACTATCGACCGAATTAAAGAATTGAAAATCCAAACTGCAATCAAATCAATCAAGTATACAACAGATAAGTCAAATTATCGTTGTCTTTTTTCAGAATATCCAGAATTCTCCAAAGTAGCAACATGTCAAAAGAAACAAGGCAAATAATCATACGTTATATTTAATCACAAGTATTTGATTATCTTAATTCGAATCGTTCTCAATTACAATGCAACGCGTTACAAAGTTCATTATAACATCAGAGCTCCACTCAATTTTTTCTCTAGCTACACGCAACTCCCTTCAAATTAAAGGTTTGTATTTTTAAACATATGAATTGAAGTGATTCTATCAATGAGCGAAACCAACCGACCCCTATTTTATGAAGTAATTGATCTGAATCTAAAAAGAAAACACAATCAAATGAAACTAGGATTTCATGTTTCATTTTTATAATATGTTACAGCATGAAAAAATTAATTTATTCTCAGTGTTCCCATCATGAACGTGATGTACAAAAAACAAAATTTTTTATCAAGACTAATAGAAAAATTTCTGGAAAAATGAACATGATCATCGATGAAACATACGTATAGCTCTAACTGATAGACTCTCAAAATTAATGAAATCTCCTTTGTCGACACACTTTTCAAATACTATGTATCGTATAATCCCAAAAAAAAATGAATTTTCTAAATTAATTATACGGTACTATTCAACATATACTCGGTTATGTTTGTTTTCATAGGACAAGATATTTCTTTCTATCGGCTTTAAGTTCGAATCAACAAAAGAATTCCAAGACTGTTCTTCTAATAAGGATGAACAAACTGATATTCGAACTAAAAACATAACATGAAAGAAGAAGAAAGAAAATAAGTGTCAATAGCAAACAAAACGAAAGACATTTTCAACCTACTGATTTTATTTAGGATATACAAATTGATTAAACTTCATCAACACCCGATATTACTTTCGA
This sequence comes from Rotaria macrura, assembly GCA_900239685.1. Lineage (NCBI taxonomy): Eukaryota > Metazoa > Rotifera > Eurotatoria > Philodinida > Philodinidae > Rotaria > Rotaria macrura. The sequence goes on along the minus strand of OENT01000788.1, from coordinate 52,307 downwards.
TTGTCGTCTACTGTTCAGTTGCGTACTAGTGATGGTTTCATCGCTTGGTCGTTTCGATGAATTACTTAATGGATATATGCATGTTTGTGTTACAGAAGTTGACGTACGTCTACGTTGACTACATTCGGGTTCACTAAGACCATTTCGACTGAAATTCGACTTTAATTGAATATCATTTTTATTTTGACGTCGTCGAAGTCGTCGTCGCATGTCTCTATGTGTTTCTCCTTGATTAATATCATTATTTGATTCGGATTGTATAAAATCCCAAACATCACTGATTGTTTCATAACATGCTGCCCGAAACTTTGAACCAGCCAAACAATAAAATAAAAAATTCGTCTAAATTAAAAGAGAAAATGAAGAGTATTAATTTTTTAATATGCGCAACCCTACAGCTGAACTCATTTGAAGCCAAAGAACAGTTAAATTCGTCATTAAAAAACGTAACTTAAGTCGTTTTAAATCATAATGTGTAGGTGGATTCATCTGACGAATATAATCGATGATAGCTGGTGTTGTAAATAAATAAAAACTTAATGATACTGTAACAAGCATTAGTGTTAATTGTCGTTGTTTTCTATTGAATGCTACAGCATTGACTTGATGAATAGCATTCTCAAGATTCATTAATGTTTTTGTGCGTTGTCGTTTAGCCATAAATAATTCGTAGATAACGAACAAGTTTGCTAATAAAAGCACATCGGGTACAAAATAAAATATGGTAGGTTTGACAATACGTATTATCTTTTGATATTGATGACGAACAATACATTTTTGTTGAATTCTATCTACTGTATATATAGTCGGGAATGACAATGAAAATAGAACAAATGCAAAAACTATAAGTATATATATTGAATAACGTGCACGTTCTGGTGTACAAAAACGTTTCGCTAGAAATGGTGAATGTACAGCAACACAACGTTCTAATGTCATTATAACCATAACCCAAACGCTGCAAAATGTAACAAGATCTGTTAGATAAGTAAGACAACAATGTAATATATATGATTGAGTATAATGTGACAATGCTAAATTTGTTACATGAACAACAAGAACTAAAATATCAAATATTGCTAAATATGTTATGAATACGCTTGATGATGTGCCACGTAGTGAACGACGATTAATAACAATGAGTGCTAGGCCATTACCTAGTATTCCACATATAACCATAAGAATTTCCACGATTGTTATCCAAAAATTGACTTTTTGTATAAATTCAGTTATTTGATTGCGAATGAACGTATCGTTTAACATTAACATTACGGAATTGTTTTGATTTGATTGATCGTTGAATCGAACGTTACCAGTCATATTGGTCGGATTCATGTTTGAAAAGAAAATCTATAATGCTAAGTGACTGCAAGCGGGAAATGAAAGAAACTCTATTCAATATGTAACTATTCGTCTATTATCTTCTATGACATTTAATTTCTATGAATCAAAATATTTTCTGATCGCCGAACTATCAATGACGCATTAAATAACTTTCTTAGTTGATCTTTGTTTTTTTTATACGCATATACTAGTATTATTTGTGTGCCATTTCCAAATATGCATAAAGTCTCCATCGAAAAGCATCATTTGTCTGTTTTAAAGACTAATTATTAGGCATCTATGTATTTAAATTAACAGTTGACACATTTGATTGCTCGTTAACAAATGATCTGTGTACTGGAAACTTTAAAAAAAGCACGAAATATTCGTCCTAAACTATTTTCGAGTATGAAATATCAATATACAGTAAGATCGCAGTACTCTTATCCTATATGACAATTTCGATTACAACCTTTTACTAATGTTGATTCTCATGAAATGAATGATTCTCTTTTTCTTTGGTGTCTCATGAAAGAAAACGATGGAATAAATAATTATAAGGCCATTTTTTTGTCATGGTTAGAGGAACAATTAATCCTATGTTGGAAAAATTACTTTCTAGTAAAAAAGCGTAAAACTTGACCTTTACTTCGTTGAGAGACTTAGTCAGAGACGGTAGAAATTAATTCTTTTTCTCTTACTTCTTTGATCGATGTGTCCAATTTTTTTACTCGGGAATCACGATTATTTGTTTTTCCTTATTTATTCAAATGACAAACATACAAGCCGCTCAGTTAAAATCATGTTCTTTCAATTTTACAATGAATGTTGTACGAAGACTCAATTATACATGAAGACAGATTTCGTACCGAGAATAACAAGTAGTAATAAATGGCAAGATTAATAACAGACACATTAATACTCCCACACACGATAAGTTCGTAAGATCGATGACTCGAAATAATTATAACATAGAATGACGTTAGAAGCTAAATTATTCGTTAATAACTGACCGATTTCTAAACAAACGTATGAATGCACTTATGATTCTAAAGGATGTCTGATAAAGCAACGAGCATCTGGTAAGATATTCTTCGTAATAATGTTGTTGATTGTAGCTTTGGGTAGAAACATAATTCATTCTAACTACGATACAGAAGATCTGAAAAGATTGACCTTACTTTTCTCTCAAGCGATCGTATCCAGATTGTGGTTTTCTTTCTTTGTGTAGATAATCGAACGAGAGAAGTTCGTAATAAAAAAAAAGAAGCAGAGACAATAAATAAGTTATGGTCGCTAATTTCCTGCTCTGTTTTTTTTCATCAATCCAATCAAAGCCTTGACTCACAAATATCAACATAGGAAGTGATGAACACATGAACTTCAAATGATAACTATACGACTAGTGGCCTTCTGTCATGTTTCATTTTTTGTTTAAAAGTCGTTCTGTATGCTATAATTAATTTTCATTAGATTATAATATCGTACAAATATCGACGATTAGTTTTTTCCTTCTTAGAACTGCAATGATTAATGATGTTTCCCATGGAGAAACCGGAGGAGACAAAACAACATGATAGTACTTACATGAGAAAATTAACTACTTCATTTGTAGTAGATCATAATATTTAGAGTATGCATATTATCAAAAGATAAGACTAGGAACAGATGTCGAAATGCAACTGAACTAATCAATGAGCGATGTTAAGAAAACGACATGTAGGCTCAAGATAAATTTCAAATCAACAAATATGACTTTCGTTAAGATAATAATTATGTATTCATGGTCTTTTTCTTTTCCTCATGAGCAAATACTTGCTTGCTCCGAATGAAATACTATTTATTTTTCTTTGGCAACTATTCCAGTTTATAAACTTCAACTCATTAATTATTTCTAGGTATGAAGAAAAAATATTTCAGTTTTAATAATCTTCTTTTTATAGATATTCATTTAGTTCTATTTATAATATCTAGCCTTCTTTTTCTTCAGATTTACTTGTAATAACATATGATGGGCTTTTGTCTCTCTGCATGGTTAATTATCAAGAAAAACGGACTTAGAACTTCTATATAGTGTAGAAGATGAGAAATCAATTTATATTATATACACATACAGTATCAACAAAGTCGAGTTGCAGGAGAAAAGAAAAAAATGTCTTTTATTACCATATTGTCATAATGACATATTTATTTGTTTCTTGATGATCCTTTTCTTTTTGTCTCTTTTTCAGCTTGGTACTAACAAATGAATATTTATCCATACTATTATTAATGAATCCTTATGACTATCGAAGTAATTACAGAATAAAAGAAAAACAAAGCGATCTTCAATCATATTTTCCGTGTAAAAAAGATTAATGATCAAGTTAAAATATCAATTGATACCTAAAATGATTGTTTTATCCTTCTAGTTCTCTTTTGAACAACATCATTAGAATTTTGATGTGTCAAGCCAGTAATTTGATAAAGGTTTGGATGCAAATGTGACACACACGAATTAGTGTTCAGATAGACTGTGTCTTGCTTCATTCATGCACGAAATGCGAATTCCGGCAGACTTTAACACTTTAACTATTATTGACGTACTTACATATATACGTCAAAGTAATTTTAATGGAAAAATAAACACTATAGCGTTCTTTGATTCATCTACAATCATGTTGTTGCTCTGTATCGATTCTATCGATAATATCTAATGAATGGGATTTTCTTGAATGAATTCTTATATTTAATATTGTTTGTCATTTGTGTTTAACACAGTCAATTTTTCTAAACATCATTCCTAATTCAACAATCAATTATTATCTTGTTTTCGATTTGGTCATGTTTTGTTCTAAGAGATTAGTAAGAGAGAGGAAGAATGTAAACGAACTTGTGCATAAAATATTTTTCAAAAGATTTCAACGGTCAAAAATGTTCGAAAATTCGTTACGTGACTTTTCCTTATCAAACTCATACAAAATCAAATGGAACTTTTTTCGATGTACTTTAGTCATATGATTAATAAACGGTGGATATTTTCTACAATGCTTTTAATCATTAGATTTAATGTATAATTTGAAAAAAAAATAATATTCATTGACGTATCTAGGATTGAATTCTGAGATCTTCAAAGTTCAAGTACTTATATGTAGACTCTTAATACATACATGTATTGAAACAAACAATGAAAATTTCGATGATGGAATAGAGTCAGATCGAAGTAAGAGATTTCTAAAGTATTCTATAGATTGATTTTGTAATAGATTGATAATTTAGATGAATAAATTTTTCATCAAAATGATTTTTCATTTTGCCTACATAAAAGTGCCTAGTAAAAACATTTGCATGTCCATAATTTTATTTCTTTTATCTTTTTGGAAAAGAATCGACGCATTGGAAATAAAATAATATTCATAGTTTTTAAACATTTTCCTTTGAAATTGCTGCCGTGCATCTGTTTTTATAAGATTGTTATCGGAAAAACAAATTTTAAAAATTAATTTTCCAAAACCAAACTTATGCATCACTAGTTTTTACTTTTAACAAATATGATGAATGTTTTTTTCCATAGTTATAAGAAGTACTTTCTTCACATACGTCATTGTTCTCTTTTCCCTTAATTGTCAAGAGACGAATATTGATGGTGTTGAAATATTTCTTTTTTGCTTAGATATTTACTAATACAGTTATTTATGTCTTTTATTCTTCTCATTTATATTCATGCTTGCATTTTTTTTGGTTCATCATTCATCATCCATAATTTAATTCAACAAAAGAAACGCTGTATAGAGAACAAAGCATGTGCTCATACTTAAAATTCAGTTCATGATCGCAAATTATTATTTATTCAAATGACTTTCTTATGGAGTACTCAATTTTTAGATTATTTTCCGGCAAAACAAAAACTTTGACCTAGTGTGCAATTGGTATGGATGAGAATCGTTGAGCCAAGTGACTAGTGAGGATCGAAAATAAAAATGATGGCTATAGTATGCCAAGTATTTTATAAAATTTCACACTGAAATGAAGTCTAGGCAAATCGTAGCAAGTAATCAACAGTAGAAAATTGTCATATTGATATGATACCCGATAAAATTCGTTCTATTAATTTATAAGATACCAGATGCAAAAATATTCAAAAGAGTGTCAGAATGAAAACTTTGTTTTGATGGGATAGTTTGATATTTTGTTCGATTTCAAGTGAGGAATTAATGGAAAAGCCACTTCATTTTCTTTTTTTCTCGTTTTTGATATTGAGCATTGACCATAGCAAATACAAACCATGATCGTCTTATGTCGAATATTTCTATGAAAATCTGTTCGAATCTTAGATAATTGTAATTATCGTTAATGATCTTTAAAATTACCAAAATAGTCGTAGGAGTTTGTCGATTGTGAGAAAAGAAAAAGTGGCGTTTATCTGTGGGAAATTCCAAAGAAATGTATTACATCAAAAAAAAAACTATCATGACCATCAGATCGTTCGAAAATAGTAAATGGATTGTGATATTGGTATTCATTGTTTCTACGCATTCTTTTACATAGTTTAAGGCATCCCCGCCCCCCCCCCTCCAAAAAGTCGGTTTTCGTCAAAAAAATGGATTTTGAGATAAACACATGGGCATGATGCTTGAGTTGTCTACTTTACAAATCCGTAAAGATATGATTGAATCTCTAAGCTTTTTACGGGATTTTCGTCAAAAAATTTAAGTTAGTTGGAACTATTATTACTTATATAGACCCAAAAAACTGACTAGTTGATTTTTTTGATTATATATTCCTTTTGTTTCACAACAACTACGATAAAAAGCAGATAAAAGTTCAATCTGAATCATCACTACTTGGTTCGTATGAGTCTTCATCGCTCGACATCACAAATTGTATTTTTCATTAAGCTAATCAAATTAGCTTTATCAATAATACTATTAGTATTGATATAATCATCATTTTTGCCACTATTACTGTCATTTGGTTTTGTATTATTCAAGGCAGGTGGTGGCAGTGTATTTTTTCCCGGAAATTGGACACTAATCTTTTCCGACTTTGCGGACGTGGCCTTCCTTTACTTTTCGATCCCATTTAAAATCTGCTGTGTCAGAATTGACACAATTAAAATAAGCCATCTTTAGTAAGAATAATGAATATGAATCAAAAAGTGAATTGACAATTAAATGGATAGTGGAATATCATGTATGTGTACAATATACTGAGATCTATTAATTCTATTTGCAATATGTTTTGAACAAAAAGATATATATAGACGTTATAAGCTATAGTAACAATGACAATTGTTTCACGGTGTTTGTCAAAGAATCTATTATCACAAAAAACGTCTAAAAATGAATATAACCTCATGAAGAAAAAATATTCGTTCATCATAAAAATTTCATAGTATATTCATCATAGTATGCCTAACAATAGTGACCAATAGGTGACTTCATCTATCGTGGGATACGCCGGGACACTCATATAGTGCAATGCACTGTGACGTGTACCTATCATTGGCATGCAATTCTTGCATTTTTATTTTGGTTGCAGGCAATATTCACACAAAAAACTTGTTTATCGTTTTTCTCAAAACCGTGTTTTTGGCAAAATATCAATCTCTGAACAAATTTTTCTTCACTATAGTTTATTCTATTAAACCGCGGTTTTTTTATTTGATAGATAGATATATTCTTCTTCAGATGACGAGAAGGAGCTTTTTATTTGACCCTCAATCCAAGAGCAATCAGGTATTTTATGAAATATCCTACATAGGGTTTTCAGAACTTGAAAGTTTTGTAGATCTCACCGAAGAAAAAAAATAAAAATAAAAAAAACCCTTCCCCACATCTGAAGCACCAATGAGTGCTCTTTCAAATGAGACCAGCTCGAGTGCTCCATCTCGAAGTGTATTGAAAAAATCCTTGTACGCGTGGGACCCACATTTTGCTCTTTGGTACCTGTATATCTCACGAACAGAAAGGACTAGAGCCATGAAAATTTGTTTACACTTGTACCTTTATGGGTCGAGCATCTAAAGAAAGTCTCACGAAGATTCCATGCAACATGTTGAAAATCGATTTTGGAAGGTGGGGGATGCATGCCTTAAAGGACAAATCAAAAACAAAGAGTTGGATTATTACAGGAACTATTTCGATCTTATTTCATTTACTGTTCAATAGTTTTTGACCTGGTCTTCATAAAGAAAAAATAACATTAGCGGAAAACACAAGTCACGCGCTATACCGATAAGCGATGTTGTTGAATCCTATTTGACGACGAATCGATGAGATCAAAAGTACTTTTACGGGCATCGAGTATGACTTTTCGATTCAAGTTGTGATACTCGACAGAATAAGTTAAAATTCACAAAATTTTCTTAAAGATCTAGTGATTCAGTTGTTGTTAAAAAGGACATTTCTTTTCTCAATAAATAAACAATAAAAATGCTGCATTGAAATACGAATCGATTAGTTTTCACAATCATTTCATGAAGATCTCTTATGTTCATAGTTTTGAAATGAGCACGACAGACAACCTTTAATCCATTATGTGTCGTCGTTCGATTATCTGATTTACTACTTGAAATGAGAGTGTGTCACGCTGTAACTGTCAAGAAGAAGTCTGATCGAATTAGCCACTTGAATATATCTAGTCAATCGAGGCGCGAAGAAACAAAAATGCAAATGCATATAAATTCACCAAAGGAATTTCTCTGTGACAATGCAGAAAATCTATGTTTTGAACTTGTATTAAATATATCAACTGTTTCATATCATAATATTCCGGAACGAAGTAGTCATTTTCTTCGTCTATCACAAAATTCTTCATCGTACTGGATAACAATAACGATTCTTTTCTTTTTTATTAGCTTCGATTTTATAATATTTATTTTAAAAAGACTTCTTCACCTCGATACTTTAAATCGGCAACATATGGAAATAATTGATTTTACCGATGAAAATCAATACCATTCATTATGTCATCAAGAATTTCAAGTACGATTTGGTCGACGATCATCTATACAGAATCATATACCTTATCATCTCTATCGACATTTAATAGAACGATAGAAACGATAAATTTCATACAAATATAGGTGTATATATTGAATCACATTTAGCATCAATTGATGGTATTTTGATATTTGTTAAATTTGAAAGAAAATCATTTGCGACCGATAAATGTGCTGATACAAATAGTAAGGCGGTACACGGCATAGCTACACTAAATAATAGAAAGAAAAGACGATCCAGAATCAATGCTATTTGTTGCCATTCATTTAAACGTTGTTGATTTTCAATTTTGAATTCATCATCTTCATTGTCAAAATCACTATATGATTCCAATGGTAGTAACCACTGTGTACGAATATGTATTTTAATTTGTCGTAAACATTTAAGCAGTTCAATAGCCTTTTGAGAAAGACGGACAGAAGAAGAAAAATGTATTATTTAAAGAAAATAAAAGGTGAAACTCAACAAAATTTTGTTATCGTTTCTTTTACCTGCTGATTAGCTGTGCGAATAGGCTGTGTGACGGTAAAAATATGACATATATTTTTCTCAATACTACTTAAACGTCTTGGTTGAATTTGTTCGGCAGTTGTTTTCAATAATGCTTGTTTTTTTCTAATCTTGTGTATACTACAAAAAATAAATGGACTTATATAATCGAGTAGGATTATTTTCATATATGTTGGTGCACATGCTATATGTGATGTTGACGGGCGATGATATAAATAGAGGACGTAAACAGTCATAATACATGATAGAAAAACGAGAAAAAAGTTTGCATTACAAAACAATGTTAATATTGGAGTTTCATCGTCTGATTTTGGTATATATTCACTAAGTAATTGTAAATAGATAACTAATGATAATAGTATTGTAACGTTCAATGTTAATTTTTCACCTGATTGTGGCGGTAATAAAAATGTGAATAGTGAGACAAATGAAACGAGTGTAAATGGTAAAATAATTTTTGTTAAATAATACAAATTATTCCTTTTTAGTATCAGTGAAAAACGTACAAGACTATAATCGACTTGACCAAAATCAGATACACGTTCATCAGTTATTTCTGTATATGAATGAATCAATTCCCATTCACCACGTATAAATGAATGGCCTTGAATAGGACGTCGTTGTATAAATTTAATTGATTGACTATCATGTGAACCACTACGTATTATTATGGTGCAATGTTGTTGATCAAATGGAAAATAGGTGGAACGAATTTTACATATTGTTTTCCATACATCTTGAAACATAAATCGAACATAACCTTCAAAAAAACAATAAAAACAGAAAATATGATTGATTTGTGGAAAAAATATTTTTCTGTTGTCATTGTTTGAATTCAGCAATCAACGATATTTTGACGAAATACTGATATAAAAATAAGAATTCAATTTAATGTGTCATGCTTTAAATATAGTTTTATGAATAGGAAGATTCGTCGAATTAATAATCTTTTAATGGCAATAGAAATGGAATTAATTCGTAGGAATACTTCTGTTTTTCCTATGAATTTTTAGAAATATCTCTTTGAAGCTGAAATTTAACTCTGAAACTATAGGCAAATGACGTACACATACACAGATATTTACTATATAAACAATTAGCTCTTAATGAATCAATCGAACATCAGTAGAATGTTAAAATAATCTGAGATAAAACTAAGAAACATTCATCAGAACAAAGAGAAGCCGAATTTTTTGTCTAGAAGTCATTTCTTAACAGAATTACATGTATGTATTATCGTATGGTTCTATCTTTGATTGACATATAGATAGTTGAAAATATGAACATAGAACAATTTCAAACAGAGAACAGTGTTCTATCTATTGATCATTCTGGAATCGTAGATATACTCACGTTCTGACATATTGTTTCATTAAATTCAAGAATACTAATCTTCATTGCTACTTTTCGTTTTTGTTTTTCCTAAAGAATCTATACATGCTTGTTTTTCTGCTCAATAATTTTAATAAAGGCATCTCAATAACAGGAACATTGATTTTTAGAAGCGAAATTTTTCGATTTTTGAATAATGAGTTTGCACAGTAGAAACAAATTCTGTTTGATAGCAATAAAATCATTCTATGATTGAAGGTGTATTAGAATGCTACTAGATAGACTATTATCATCGTAATTCTCTATATTTTAAACATCCAATTTATTCCTATGTGGAAATAAGAGAACAACTCGAAAAACATGAGTTGTATGTAATTTTAGTGTCAGTCAATAGAATGTTTGGACTCATATTGAAATCAATATCGGAAAAGAAAAACTGACTGTGTACCTACCTACAATCAGAACAGTACAACATAAAGAAGATTATTGTATGTTTCAAAGTCGAAACAGTCATTTAAAAAGACGATAGCTTTTTGAACCGAAGATTATATTCGAATTATTTATCTCATATATCTAGGGGAAAAGCTATAGTCAAAAGAAAACCATCAGCTATTTTAATCGCAACTAGATGACAACAATGTCCATGATTCTTTTCTCGTACGAGGACATTCTGTATGAACAACTCCTGCAACCACATACCATCATGTCGAAGAAGAAGTGCATAGTTTTCTCGATTTCGTGAATATTTTCCATCTGCTGAATTTACAACGACAACATCAGGCGTCCATAAATAGCCTGAACCAACTGAGATTTCACTTATATTAAAACGACTAATATTCCACGACATGTATGGATCACACCAAGCACATATCAATTGAATATTACTTGTGACAACCTAAAGTATTAGAGTTAAAGAAACTAATCATAGAAATATCGACAAAAAATCAAAATATAAAAGACAAACCTGTGCCTTTTCATTGACACTTTCAATTTGAAGTAGAATTAAATTCGTGTGAACTTTAGTTATTCCTACTTCTGGACACACTTTTTGATCGTATCCTCGTTTATGAAATAGTAATCGTCGAAGTTCGACCTCACTCGAACTTACATGTAAAAATAGTATGTTAGAATATACTAATACTAAGCACAATCCTCGTAGGACACGTAACGAATCACTTGCATATGTCATAACGTTTTTACTTCTCTGATTCGCTTCAATCTACCAGATAACTATGACAAGAAAATTGGCCACTGATAAAAGAAACAAAACTAAATCCTTGAGAATCGATCATCTTTTTATGTAAATTGATCTCATATCGAAATTGACAAGCAAAGCTAGACGCCTTTGCATTTCTATAAGTGCTCTCAATTTCTTTTTTTTACCATCTTTCTTATTCTAGTCGTAGTCGATAAGAAAACTCTATTAGTTCGCATTGGTTGTCTCAATTCATTCGATAGTAGCCGGAAGCTAAATATGAAATAAGAAAAAGACAGAGCGAGAACATATCTGTCACGAACAAGCATTTAATAGCAAAAAGTTGTTATCATGTTTTTCTCGCTTGCATAATATGATGATTGATTTTCCGTTAGCCATTCATGTATTTTGAATGCAATTGCATTAATTGAAATTTATTATTCTTTTTTTTCTTTTATTTTCGCTTCTATTGTTTAATTGAATAGTATCCGTTATAGTCGCATCATATTTCAGTAAAATATAACTGTGTTATTCTATCACCTATTCAAACTCGTTGATGTGAACGAGAGCAAGACGAGGAAAATGCATTCTAACATACACAAATGATTTAATGTTTAGCTTTTTGTTTTCTTCACCAAGTTTTACTAGTAGTCAACATTTAAGAAGAAGAAGAAGAAGAAAAGATTTCTTTTTTTTTTAAATTCACAATCATAGAAATATGCACAACGTCGTAGATGATGTTGCTACGAGATGTTGGTAGGTAAGTAAATATCGAACTGTTTGAAAATAACAACAAACTGTTTGAATGCTCTTTACAATCAAGTGTACCCCTCTTTTTAAATAGTTAAACATAGGAAAAGTGAAAGAGAAAAAAACGGAGAAAGAAAAAGGAACAAAACTGAATAAATGATGTCTTTTCATTGAAATGCTTTTCATTTAAATGTATAAAGTAACAAACAAAGAAATTCAGCAAAATTCTTGCATGTAAGTTCAAATAAAATGAAAGTACTCTGTTACTTGAATAATTCGTTCTTGTTCTTTTCAACATAAACTACTTCGACATGAGAAAAAACAAAGAGACAACATTAATGTGTAGTTAGATATTTTCGCCATTGTTTCACTATTTTATTCATTTCTGTTGACATATGCAAGTGTGGTCCTCGAAAATAACATTTAAATCTGTACACATTGTTTTCTTTTACTGAAATAATATAACGAAATATTGAAAACATACAAAAAACAAGAAACGACATTAAAAAAATATTCTTCTCTCTAGTTGAAATAAATAATAGGTTATTTTCTTGTTGAAACACTGTGAGTAAAAATTACGTTATGATAATTTATCAACCATGAATATACTAATTTGATTCTAATTAGGAACTAATGTCGATTTTTGAACAAACTTCTGGTCGTCCTGGTTCTCGATTCGGAAAACTTTCATCAAATATGTTTTTTATTCGAAATACTGCTAAACCGAAACGTGTACGTCATATTGAAGGTATATGAATTAGGTCATCGCTATGTATTCAATTGTGTTACGTAAAACTAAAATTTTCATTTAGGACTTAATGGTGCATTGATTTGTAATGTGAACGATGATCCAGCTCTTATTCGTTCGACAGCATCTAGTTCATTGAACTTTAATAGAACGAATTTACCTGCATTCGAAACTCCACGTCGTGTTGAACGACTTGTTCCTCCCATGGGTTTTTGGAATACGCATGGTGTTCGTAAGTTATGAGTTATATTTGAATAGATATTCTTTCATTTGTGTTTACATTGTAAAAAAATATTTTCTTTCTCAATAAAGTTCAAGACACAGAACGTTGGAAACAAGAACTGGCATCTTTAGCTACAGCTAGTGGATTAGGTGTCGACAAAGATGATCAAAAAAACTTATATAAACCACAAGCAACTGTCGAACAACCACATGCATCACGTTCCGGTGCTCATTATTCTACACGAACAGGTCGCTTCAATGAAGGAGCTGGAAAATCGCGTGGTCGTACAAGTTCTAAACATGGCACTGCATATTCCGATATGCTATTTAGTGTATCTGAAAATGAAAGAGAAATGTGGGTAAGAAAAACAAGTTATATTTGTCATGACAATCTGAAAGATTTCATCAGTTATTTACTTTCATTATAAGTCATACCTTCTAAGTACGCATCTAAGGCATCTCAAAGTACCATCATCTAGGGATTGTATAGCTCTAGGAAAACTGGTATTGATATTTAAACAAGACCTTCTAATTGTTAATATTGCAGTACAAACATATTTTGCGTACATAAATAACGGTTTAAGGCGTGTCTAAAGTAATGCAATTAAGTGCATGTTTCTTTAGTACAAAAAACAAAAGGGTTGATGTATGAAAATTCCATTAAATGAAAACTCACTGGCTTGAAAGTATTTTAGGACAGAAATGAAAATTGAGTTGTAAATGTATACTATTAATTGACCACAAATTTCGTATTGCAATAATGAAATTCTACGTCTAATTGTTATGCAGTTCAATAAAGAACAAATAGAATGTACTAATATACTTAAACAAAGACTAATTTTGTAAAAATAAGTTATTCAATAAATCAGACATTTTTCAAAAACCTTTTTCTAACTTTTCCATTTTGACATGGATGAAAAATACCATAAAGATAGAATGAAACAAATAAAATGTGTTATGTCATCGTTTTTATGTTTTTTTTACATTGTATATTTAAACATCATTATGAAATTTAAGCTTGTATAATAGTAGCATCATTTATTAGAAACATGATGAAAGAAAAACAACGAGCATTTTCATGTCTTAAGAACTTTAATTGTGTTACTTGACACAAATACAATTGATCTATGTCTATAAATGAAGTATATCAACGTGGCAATGAACAACATTTACCATGTAATAATAGAATTTTTAATACAGATTTATTTTCGATAAGTACTCTAAAGAAAAGAAGCCCTATTCATTCAAGTATCTATATAGGATATTACATTAAGATTATTTACGTAATCTTTTGATAAAATAGATGTTACAAGTGCTTTGTCAACTTCTGGGTACAAGTCAATTAGAAGATGTTCAATCATGGCTTATTTCAGCTACAACATCTGGTATATTGAATCGATAGACTTTCATTCGAAATATTCCATTGACTTTTTTGTGTTCATTTGTATAGAAAAAGAACAAGCTCGTGCTATGATTAATTCAGCATTACGTGGATTAAAAGAATCTGAACGTACATCCAATGTCGACCAAGAATCAGTTGACTTTAATTCATTAACTAATTTTGTCGAAAAGTAAAATGATATAAAAATATATCCAAGAAATGATCAGTTCTGCATGAATTGTCTTTATGTTTTAATTTAGACAGAAAACAGACGAAAAACAAGCTTCTAGGCAATATCTTCAAGATACTCTTAATCGTTCAGCACCTATTCTACCATCTATTGATGAAGAAATTCAAACAGATATAGATTTAAATGAGACATACGATGGTGGACAATATCATACCAATAATTTGAAATTTTCACCGCAAAATATGACAACTTATAATCGTGCGTATCAGAATTATAATAATCGAGCATATTCATCGTTTGATGGGGCATTACCAAATAAGAGCCTCGCTGCATTCTATGAAAACGAACAAAATCAACCGCATCATAGCAGTGATGAAGCTATTGATACAATACAACTTGAAGATGATCGACGACGTGTTCAATCAGCAAAATCAACAAAATCAAAACTTCAAATGAAAAAATCTCAACCATCAGTCGAACCGTCACCCTCAGCTTATAAGCAAAATCATCATATTGAATCTGTTGAATTCTCTGATGATGGTGCCCATCAATATCATCAACAACCAAGTCATTCATATGAGAATAACAATAATGATGATGATGATGATGATGCACAACAGCAAATAAATGATATATTGTCGTCATCCAGCAAAATGAAAGTCTCATCAAAAGAAGACAATCAAAGTAAATCGCGTAGAATTCGTGAATTACAAAATAAATTATCCCGTCAAGAAGAAGAAGCAAAACAAAAGTTTCAAGAATTACAATTAAAACAGTCACGACTTGAAAATGCAATTAAATTACTTGTTAAACAAACTGCAACATTTAAAAAACGTCGACAACAAACAAATGATCAGGTTGAAGGTATTATTAACATAGTTCTTTTAATTATTGATATCCGTTTATATCTTCATTATTATAAATTTAATTTTGTTTATTCTATTAAAAAAAAACTAGATTTAGATTCGCCTGTTGTCAATGTTATTATTCAATCACCAAGAGATAATAATCTCCGTGATAAATCATATGAAAGAAGTCTATTAAGTAAACAACTAGAATTACCACCTTTTCATGCTAGTGACAAATCAAAAAAAAATCGAAATGGTAATAACGATCTCAAAGTTGGAGATTATAATCTTGAGAATGTCAAAGTACAACTCACTCTTTCTCGTCTAGATAATCATCAATCGAAAGTCTTTACCGGTGTATGGAAACCAGATGTATCAACACTTCATCGTCTTCGTGGTAATTAGAAGAAAGAAAAATCAGTATCAAGCTCTAATATCTATTATTATAAATATAAATATGAATGAACATCGATAAAAACTAGTGTGAACAAAGAATATAATAATAAACGAACAGTAACTGGTTTTTTTCCTAGTATGTAAAATGGTCTATTAAACGAATTCTTTACGTTTTTGCTACAGAATATACCCTCCTATTTATCGAAAAGTTTGAGTAAAATTAAATAGTGACATGAAAGGGAAAACAGAATAAAGAATATCCGCATTTATCCAATACGATTTCGATTCGTTAAAAATAAATAAACAATTTGAGAAACAATTGTAAAACTCGATAATATTAATGCTATTATTTCTAGTACAGCTGACCAATCAATACGAATGTCATAATTTTTAGTAGCATTGGCTGTCACATTATTTCTAATGTTGATGGTTGTAGCATTATCTAGAAGAAAAAATTTAAAATATCTTCTATTGAAAATTGAATTTAGTACACGTACATGATTTTAAACGAAAATTTAAATCATAACGAAATTGATATAAATCATATCGCATTGTTGAACCAAGTAAAATAAGTGTAGTAAGAAGAAATATAAAACCAAGAAACAAGAAGCAGAGCGTTAAAATTGCTACATACATGTGAATTTTGTATTTAAATTCATTAATTAATATATGCGAAAAAACCAATATTAAAGATATGCCAAGTGTAACAGCAGCAATTATTGTACAAGAGATAAGACCTTTTGCTATAGATGAATAATCACATTTATATTGATTGTTATTCAAATAACATATGTATTGACGTTGATGCTCGGGCCCTGGATATACTGCTGTTCGGCAATGTTCATTTTCATAAAAGCAATATTTATTATCGTCACAAACGAAATCCGTCTTATTCAGCTTGATACTCAAATTATTCTGACGATTTTCACAACGTTGAAACAGACCAACAAACAATGTTTTATCATGAGTCAGACGATGTTCGTATATTCTATAAGTTAAAGTTTCGTTTCTAGTTAATAAGTAAGGATGAATAACCGAAAAACAAATATCTAACTTAAATAACTTTTGTAATTGATTTTCCTTTAAGTTTTTTCATGAGATATCAAAGGATATTTTAAAACTTAATTAGAAAACAGGTTAAACATTAACATTCGAAAGTCCGTTTTTTCATCTAGAATTGTGGTCCGAAGAAACCTTATTGAGCATCGTAACTCATATGGCAAAGAACAAACAAGTAAACTTGTTCGGCTTCGCTATTTTTAATACTTTTGACTAGTAAAAATTTTAAATTGTTGTTTTTACGTACATCTGAGCAGCAAAATGAAGTAAAATGAAATGCGGCTTGATTACACTATTATAATTTTATAACACTTTATTTTTCGTTTACAAAAACATTCAAAAATTTTAATTGCATTCAAGATAAATAAATACTCACTTCCAACGAGGAGATACCATGGCCACAATATGAAAAACCAAGGTTATTGAAAGAAGTATCAAAGCAAAACTGGTACAAATTACTGTTGATTTGATCATGTTTGTCTAACGATAATTAATTAATCAATGTAGTTCTCAAGATAGGAACTAACTACCAATAAAAAGAATTGAGAACTTGATTATTTTCAATAAGTTGTCATACAATGAGAGTCATCGATATTTATAATATGAATCCGTTATTTTATTTGTTATAGTTTCCTATCATCGTATGGCAAAGACAACAAAATCAGACACTTCAAATACATTCTATCATTTCTACACCATACGATTCGTTCTTAGTGCAAATATAAAATATTGTCTCTTTTCAATACATATCGAATATTCTCTTTCAAAGACTTCTATTTGCGTTTGTTTAAGATACAGGAAAAGCTCAGACCTTTTTCATTTTGTTCGCTTTCATTTACTTTTTCATGGGTTACAACAAGAAAAGCCCAAAAAAAATCATTGAGAGGACGTATCAACTTATGCATCGCATATAACAAAAATGAAATTTGATACATTTCTTCGTTTGAAATATAGTTAATCTATTCCTTGAGGAAATAATATATGACAACTAATCACTAAAGTTGGTATCGAACGAGCCTTTTCTTTTTTCATTCTTTTGAAATATTTACAAGAAAAGAAAAACACAAAACTAAATCAACACATATTCAGAAATAAATCTGAGTTTACAAGTGGCTCTGTCCATTTTAAATCATATAGTGATTTACCACTATCAATAATACGTGCAGCACCTAATACTTCATTTTTGTCATAGAACACTGCATACTAAAAAGAAAACAGCAACATTAATTAGAATTTCTGAAAGAAAAAGACAATTTTTTCAATGTTTTACTTGTCCTGGACATATAGAACGTATTGGTATAGGTAACGATACTTGTAAAGAATTATTATTTGAGAGTAAAACAACAACCGGTATTGATCGATGCTTATGTTGAAAACGAAAATCACATTGATATTTACCAGTTTTTTTCAATTGTATTGGCATTTCATTAATCCAATGTGGTCTATCTGTATGAAAAGAATTCGTAAACAATGCTGGATGATTCGTACCGGGTGCCTGAAATAGATTAGATAAAAGAAAATTAATATTCAAACGACGCAATTTGAACTTTGTTATTTTACAGCATAAATTATATTTTCAATAGGATCTTTTTTTGCAATAAATAAAGGTTTCGATGAGTTATTTTGTGGATGAATCACACTAATACGTTGTCCTATCGTATAGCAATGCAATCCGTGATGTTCCCCAATAATTTCATTTGTTTCAATTGACTTTACATAACCAATATTGTCAGGAATATATTGTGAAATGAAACGAGAAAATTTTCGTTTACCAATAAAACATAAACCCATGCCTATTGTTTTTATTTTTATTTATATTTTTTTGACGAGAAAGATTAAGCTTAGAAAAATTTGTTTTGTCTTATTAGTAAGATTTACTTTCATGTTTTTGAGCAATTCTCTCAAGATTCATTTCGCTTGCTATACGTTTGACGTCAGATTTCATCATACCGCCAACTGGAAATTCAATGAACGGTAATACACTATGATTCAAATGGCATAAAAAGATGGATTGGTCTTTTATGACGTCAATACCACGTATTAATTTATATTCTAAAAACATGAAATAAAAAACATTAAAAAAATATTCTTTGAATTGTGTTTTTTTTTCATTCTTCTATGAAATCAATACTTAATTCCTTGTTCATCCCGTTTTATTTGTGCGTAATGTCCTGTTGCTAAACATGTTGTATCCAAACGCTCTTGACAATATTTAAGTAACGAATTAAATTTAATATATTTATTACAGAGTATATCAGGATTTGGTGTTAGACCATTTTGATAATCATTAAGAAATGGTTCAAATACTTTCGTCCAATATTCTTTGATAAAATCAACCGTATGC
Organism: Rotaria macrura; assembly: GCA_900239685.1. Taxonomy (NCBI): domain Eukaryota; kingdom Metazoa; phylum Rotifera; class Eurotatoria; order Philodinida; family Philodinidae; genus Rotaria; species Rotaria macrura. Next base: position 33,026 of record OENT01000788.1, on the reverse strand, counting down.
AAACGAATATTTAATTTACGACTAACATAAGTAGCATCTTCAAGATCTCTATCATTGGTACATTTCGTTGGACTATCATCATCTTCATGCTTTTCCCAATTACGCATAAAACAACCGATGACTTCGTAACCTTGAGAATAAAAAGAAAGGAAATTGAAGCTAGAGATAATGAAATATAAGATACTGTATAAGAAACCTTTTTTCTTTAGTAGAGCTGCCGATACTGAACTATCGACACCACCGGACATTGCACAAACAATACGTTTTCTAATATGTGAACTCATTATATCGATCTAAAAAAAGTAAGTCATTAAATTGTCAAATCGTTCAATTAGCAAATTTATGATTGATGAAATCAAGCGATGTCTTCTTATTTTCTTTAATCTATGAAAATGTTGAATTTCGACCAAAAAAAAAACATAAATATTCATTTGTAATTACTTTTTCATATCTTTAAAAAACAATTCAATAATTTCCATTTGACTTGAAAATGTACATTGAGTTGAACTTTTCTGAAAATAGTTAGTCCATAATGGACTTGCTAAGATCTCTTGATTCGTAAATAAATATCCTGACAGAATTCAAAAAACAACTCTACTGGTTTCGAAATAAATGCCACAACTAAGATTATGCATCATAAAAAATTGGTCCGGTGCAATATTTCAATTTGGAATTCGAACATAAATTGTGTTCGTCTTCTTAATTAGTTCGATTACTTTCATTTAAAAATGTTTTTCAAGAATATGCTATTTTAGTAGTCGTGCACTGACAATAAAAACAATTTTTAAAGAAATTCATACTTCATACAATGTTTACAATCATCCGTAGGACGATGGATATCTTGCACGCATAAAATCATAAAAACGTCATAGAAAATTTTTATCAGATCTTTCTGTTTTACTATTTCATAATGAGTAGGTGCGTATCATTGGTCTCAATTTCAGTAACATCAACAGTTTTAGTGTAAAGAAAGTTCGATGCAATAATACGGAAAATAATAGAAGTAAAATTTTCTTTGTTTTTGACGTCAGAGTAACTTGTATTAATATTTACTTAGTTAGATGCAGTTCACGGACACATATTAATAAAACAACACTTCGACGAATTGAACTGTTATTTACGTATTCTTCTTCTTTCATTTCCTTTTTTGTTTTCTCGCAAGTTGATATACTAGGCATCATAAATGGCTTTTTTTTCTCTCATTCTAATTTTTTTTCATCTTATTTTCTCGTATTCATAAGTTTTGCAACAACCGAATATTTTCCTTGTCTTTCTTTACTCAAGTTAGCAAATAAAAGTATCATTCTATTATTTTTCTTATTTTTTAATGCTAGCGATGGATGCATCATCGTCACCTTCATCAGTACCGTATCCAAATCTTTCATCAAGATCTTATCCTTCTGCAACAAGTCAACGCGAACAGCAAAACATAAACATGACAGATAGATCGCCACAGATAATAACAAGTAGTGTAAACTATCCTCAAGATTCTCGCCAAAGATTAACTTCTGATCTCGGTGTATCTAATGTATATCCAAAAACTCAAGTAAATTGTCTTAAAAAAAAAGAAGCAAACATGATTTCTAAGAATTCACATACTTTTTTTCTGTTTCTTTCTAAGGAACTTGTTTTACGTGCAGTAGACAAAATAAAAACTGATGATAGTCAACATGTCATTTGTGTATTAGATGAAAGTCGACGTATCTTAAGAAGTTCATTTGACGAATTTCGACGTGAACAAGATGAAAGTAGAAAAGAACTCGAAGATATTTTAAAATTCAAATTGAAAAAAGTTAGTGAAGGTAAATTTGACAGCTACTAATCTTATTTGTATGTTGTTAACAAACAACAATAATTTTATTTAAGAAAATGCTGTTCCATTGTCAATCTTTACGCGAAGAAATCGAAATTTTGATGAACTATTTGGTAGTCGTTCGAATTCAGCTATAACGCCACGATATCAAGCGCATTTTCAAGCACTTCTCTCATCGAATCAAACGAACGCCGCACAATATCCGACAGATAAAGCTGCCGTTCTTAAATATATTCGTAGACGTGAACGACAAAAACGTGCCGAAGAAAATAAAAAAAATCGTGAATTGTATGATGATTCACTGGAAAAAGTATTTTATAGATTAGAACTACTTTACAAGATTGGTATTTTCTATTTACTTTTTTAATTAAGCAAACAGCAGATATCATTAAAAAAATGAAAGGTGTAGATATTAAATTAGAACATGAAAGATACCGACAAAATCAACTGTTACATGCTCGTGTTAATGAAAAGAAAATAAAAACAAACAATATGATTGAAGCGAATGAAATTCTTGGTCAAGCAAATGAAGCTAATTTAGCGTAAGTTTCATAAAATGCTACATTGAATAATATTTTTTTTTCTGTCTCTTCGAAAACTACTTCTCATTTCTGATTCTTTAGACGGCAACGTCTTGAAAATGCACATAGAGAAAAAATTGAAGCACGTGTATCAGCTGTACGTCGACAACATAATTCATCGAATACAATTCATATTCAAAGTCCATTACATGATGACGATGATGAACTATTAAGTGAAGAACAACTTCAAACAAATAAAAAATCACTTCAACTCTTAAGTCGTGATGATGAACAACTACGCACATCATCACCAACAGCAGCCTGTGGAAGTATAAATACAAATGCGAAAGTTCCGTCTGTTCATATTTAGTTTGAATATTCAACGTATGAATAATACTTATCTAAAATGACAACATTTCTTTGTATATTACATTCGAAATAAATCAATAAATATTACGTATCACATTTATTTCATAATCTAGGCAAGAAATAATCAATCATGTTGATTGACAATAATGAAATCTTTCGCGAAAGAATTGTGATGCATCGAGATTTTTTTCATGAATAGGAAATAAACATCTTTTCTTTTCGTATTCTTTGTCTGCATTCATACGGCACGTGCTCGAACTGATCAATTTATTTCCAATCCTAACTAATTGTATCACGTAAATTCAATTGAATCACATATGCTATGGAGAAAAATTTGCAACCTTAGTCTATTACGACAGAAGTGCTGCAGTTGTATTATATACTCAAAATGAATGACCTTCTGCTTCAATAAAACACCGGAAAGAAATTACTGTTCACTCGAAACTTTATACATCGTTACATCGAGATAGAATTTCATTATGGTTGTATTCTGTCTGAAATGTTTCGATTTTTTTTCTCAAATTTATTCAACGATAAAAAAGTACGTGGTAGTGTGTCTGTATTAAAGTGTACATCAATATTACTGTGCGATCAATTATTTGTCTTTCAAAATTGATGAGAATTAAAATTTCTTCACTCTTTCATTGTTAACTTTTTCTAATTGAATCTGTCTGTAAACAAAGATTCAAGTCAAACATCAGTTTGTCGAATTTAACAAAAATGAACAATAGAATTGATTAGAAAAACTTGTAGTCTCTTCATCTGTTTATGGTAAAAAAATAAACAAAAGATCAATCGATTTTTCATAATCTCACGATTTTTACCTTTAATTAGTAGGGAGATTTTTTCTTGATGAAGTAAACTTTCTATATCTTAATGTTTCACACATAGTATAAGGTGACGGTTACCATGGATACTTCTAATTGATTACAACGATGAAAGTTACAAATTTTTCCTAGTATTAATGAATCTACTCTTTGTTCAATTACAATATGAATAGAGAAAAAGAAATATTCTATTTTTATACTGTATACCGTCGAGGTATTTCAGGCAGGTATGATTATTCTTGTTTACTCTTTTGCACTAAACTAACACGTGAAAGAGTTGCGAAATCATTTTCTTCAACAAAGAAATAAATGTCTACTGTACTTCAGATTATTAGAATCGAATTTTGATGAAATGTAAATGGATGATTTCATGTTATAAATTCATTTCTTCTATTTTTTCATATGACTGGCATTCAATGAATAATAACGCCGTAGAATTCAAATCCTACAGTTTTTCTTGTCATCTGCAGTTAAAGAAAGAGATTTTACTAATAAGCTATATGTTTAGTACTTTATTGCTGTTTGTTATTTTTTGTTTTTTGGTAACATACACAAAAAAGAGAGAATATACAATGACTGAAGACACAGACATAGAAAAAAACAAACAAACGAACAAAGCGTCTAGTTAACCAGAGAGATCTTCAGCTTGATAAGCAACTTGATCATATAACTCAGCTTTTATCATTCGACCCCCGAACCATCGTCCATTAAGAGAATCAGCTGATTTTTCTGCTTCTAAAATATTCGTTTTTACTTGCTTCATGTATATATGAATGTATATTCGGTCATAACAATATTTACCTTTACTATTTTGAAATTCGACAAAAATTTTCACGATTTGTTCTGCATTATCTTCTTCGCCTTGTTTCTCAGTGTAAATAACAACTTTACTAACTTCACCATATTTCGAACATTCGTCTGTAAGAAAAAACACATGGACGAAATGAAAGAAACAACAAGCAAGGTGCTCAATTGTCAGAAAAAAACAATAATCTAACCTGTAATTTCTTGTTGTAAATCATCATCGACGTCTTCTGGACTGACCATATTTCTTAATACACATACGCGTGAATCAAGTCGACGTTGATTCAATTTTTGCATCAACAAATGTCGTTGTTCTCGACCTGTTTTATTTTAGAGAATAAAAATAGAAGTATATGCTTGTTGTTATTGTGATTATTATCAAATTTACCTTTAACGCTTAGCTCTTCTTGTTGAGATAAGCTAGCCATTGGATCGTCAGTATTTTTCAAGTCTAAAACAGTTTTTTGACTATCGATGGTATCTAAACTATTCGACGATTGATTCTTCGGTAAAACTAGTGAAATCGATGGATATTGTTGTTGTTGTGTTGGTTGAGTTAATGGTTGTGTCGGTTGTTGTTGTTGTTGAGGTTGTAAATCAAATTTCATGCCTACAGGTATTGGAGGTTCTTCTAATAGAGCAGGTTGTGGAATCGACATTGAAACCGGTGCCGGTGGAATAATCACTAGGATTATATTCATTCTTTTTGAAAATAATAACAGGAAAAGCAAATCACTATTTTACCTTGCGGTGGTGGAGGTGGTTTTAGTACGTGTTGTACTGGTGACGACGTTGGTAGACTTGTAACGAGTGGTGATGCAAAACTAATGATAGATTTCATGAGAAAAAGTTTAGGAAAAAAACGTAATGAGAATGATCTACTTCGAAAGAATGCCAGGTGAACCAATAATTGACGGTTGAGGAATTACATTTGGTAAAGCACTCGTTGGATTGAGTATAGTAGAAATCACTAAAAAATGAATATGAAGTTCGATGAATAGAGAGATTCTTTTTGTTTACTCGATGTAACAGCCGATGCACCACCATATGAAGCAGCTGAAAGAGCAGCAGCGACTGTCGTCGGTGCAATAGTACCGCCAAGAAAACCAACTTGTGTTAATGGATTATTGATTATTTGCGAAGCAGTCTATCAAAAGAAAAATGCTAGTTACTAGATTCAATTTTAATATTGTAGACGATAATTGTACCACGATCGGTTGTGAGTTCGTTTCAAGTTCTTTAGCTTGTAGTTGAGCAGTGATAGTTGCTGCAGCCAATGCTGCAGCTGTTGGCATTTGACTTGCTACAGGTTGTGCTGATGCAAATAAACCTTCAGGTGGTGTTATTGCTTTTCCTACACGAAGATATTGTCCTAGAGTACAAAGACAAGAAACAATCAACACATGAAACAATATTATGATTCGAAGACAGTAGCTCGTAAAAAAAGTCACTTCGACGAAGAAACTGTCTAAATTGTGATTACTTCACATAAAATGGATGTGTACTTCAACGATTATGCTATATCGTATAATTTTTAATAGACATTTCTAGTGTTATTGATAGATGTAAATGAGATTTGAGTAAAGATGTATCATCACATACTTTCAAAAACTTGTCATGGGGAAACACTTGTCTTTATAGTTTCTTTAGTTAATCTTGAAATCAATTTCTAGCTACGCTCCTTCTGTTTCATTCGCCAATTCTCAACATGTTACTAACTGAGAAATATTTCATCTCATTTTTAAACTTTTCCTGATGCATAGAAATCATTACATTAGACAAATATCGAACCGAATAAACTAATTAAGTTCCTATGGACTAAGAGCCTTCAGATAAAACGTTTTAACCTATCTAATCTTATGATATTATAAAAAACAAAGATGCATCGAATCAGTTTCTTTCGTTCTATTGCCTGATGGTATCTTTTACAGGCAACCAGAAACTACATTCGACTGCTTCAACTCTCAATGGTTGACTATCTATGATAAACAAAAGTTCATTTCAAAATAAATATAACCTACCACCAAGATCAAATAAATTCATCGAATTAATTGCATCTTGTGCCGCTTGAACTGTATCGTATTCAATAAAACCATAACCTCTGCAAAATCATTCTTGAAAGAACTTCAATATAATAAATAGTAAAACATACTTATGTTTTCCTGTTGCACTATCTTTGGATAATGATGAACTTTTAATTTTACCTAGAAAAATAAAAGAAAGATTATGAATGTTTTCTTTTTGTCTAAAACATATGCCGTAGTCTTTACCGAATGCTTCAAATACACTTTGAATATCGGATTCAGTTAAATCCGGATGAATTGAAGCAACATATATGCGATTGTAATTTTTGGCTTCTTCAGTTAATAAATCGATAATTGGTTGTGCTTGTGGCATGTTCGATGGTCGACCAACCTACGTAAATAATTAAACAAATTGTATCAATCAAGTATTGATGTTTATATTAAATGTGCATTTTTCTTACTTTAATATTTCTTCCACCAAGAATAACACCATTCATTTGTTCAATAGATAATTGTGCTGCTTCAGGTGTTTCATATTCGAGAAAAGCAAAACCTTTATGACGATTTGTAACTGGATCAAATGTTAATGAAACTGATTTCACTGGACCAAATGGTTGAAATGCTTGTTTTAACATGGCTTCATTTAATTCAAAATTAATACTGCCAATGTAAATTCTAAAGTTAATAACGAAAGAATAAAAAGAGTCGTCTTCATCCTTCGTTCTTCAATTCTATTGAAAAAAAAATACTTACCGACACATTAATAAGAGTGCTTGTTGTTTTTTGATTAAATCTAATTGTGCCCGTTGTTGATGTTGTTGTTGTCGAACAAGTACATATTTAACACTTTGTTCCATAGAAAATTTTTTTGCCCGTTTAACATTTTCATCGTCCACTGGTCTCACTTTGTAACGTCCTGTATCACGTTTAGCACCTGGACCTTGAAATAGGGGACCACGTTGATCAAGTTCAACAACATTTACAAATGCTATAAACGGTGATAGTTCACGTGGTAGACGTGGTACATCTTGGGGAGTAACTTTCTTTTCATTTGCATTTGTTGTTTGACCATTTTCTAAAACAAATAAATAAAAGTACAAAACATTACAAATACGACCTTTGATTTAGAGAGTAATGCTAGATGATGAAGCATATGGACAGCATGTTCGATTAATGTTGTCACTGAAAAAGGGACAGAGAAAAGAAAGAGAAAAACAAGAAATTTCAAACAAAAAGAACGTCCTATAATTTCTTTCTTTTGTTAACGATAAGTAGAATCTTGTGGAGTACCTAAAACAGGGAGATAAAAAGAAGACGACAAAGTAAACAAACAATTAATTTTTAGAAGTCTGTCTAAATTTCTGTTTTTTTTTGTTGTTGATAGTTGTCTGCAGATTGAAGCTTTGCATGTCGAAACTCATTCATATTGATAAATGATTTTCTGCAACACGGAGAAGAAAAGAGAAAAAAACAAAACCGAGATTCTTTTTATAAGATAAAAGTGATCGTTAAAATTTATACAAAGCAAAAGGCATGCATAAGAGAATAGAAGTATGTATTTATTATGCAAATATAATATTAAAATCAGATAAAGACTAACCTGTCATTGTCGCATTTGAATGATCTGTAATCATTGGTTCTGTCATTATGAAAAACAAAGTTTATTTATCTGAAAATATTTAAATTACATAATGAAAACTTCACAAAAGATTTTAGTTATTCTGTTCTTGTATATATGTATATATCATTTATGGACTTGTGTTTATATTTAATTATATATATATTTATATACAACAATTTACAACAAAATAGATATTTATCACGTTTAATCTAAGGTACAATTAGATAGGGTTGACATGGAACAAACGTTTTTTCATCATGACAATCTTGTAACCAATCGAGTGAGAGAAATTTCACATCCGGATTTGTTTGTGATATCTAAAAAGATTGAAATAATAATAATTCGATGGAAAAAAAAACATTGTTACTACATCTGTGAATACTTAAGAACACACTATCTTTTAACTAGTCAGGTCATGCACTTCCGTATTCTCTATGAAGTTTTCTCATCAGATATACAAAACTAATCTGAAAATATTCGATAGATCTTTTTATTTTTTACTGTTTCTTTCTTTCTTGATAACTAGCATATGTAGCCGATCAGAACCTCATGAGTAAAATTTATCAGATGCTATATCAATTCTATTATTAAACATGAGAAGTTTAGTTTCGATATTAAATATTGATTAAAAAATGAATCGAAAATATTTAAGATATGTTTATACTTTTTCGAAATCTTGATTCCAGCTTCGATTTGTAAGAACATATTTAACATCTGATGTAAGTTGTTTTTCTAATATTCCATCATAAGCATAAAGAAGTCGACGTACATTACGAAGCGCTTTTTCATCGAAATCATCATTGAATACATAAAAATGTTTATTTTGAAAAAAAGCTGCCAAATAAGAAGACTTGTTTTCAATTGTCGGTTCATCCTCGTCAGTTTCAGCATCATAAACTGAAAATAAAACACATGTATCAATATGTGAAAAGAAAGAGTGCAGATCTACTATAGACGAAAGTAAAACCTGTTGTGATTGATTTCATTAATCTAAAATTTAATTTAGCTCATAGGTAATGAAAAAAAGCATTGGGATGTATGCGACTTGTTCGTTTTAAACATTATTCCGTGCAAAACCAGTACCTCGGAATGGTGTGAGAAAAAAAATCTACTTCTTCACACAAGATGAATCGTCTGCATAAACTAGTCATTTTAATCTTGTTAATAGAATAAAATGAGGACACTAGTAGCAGTTTGTTTTACTTCAATGGCATGTAACCCAATGATTCGTTTAGTATACAAGATTCTGCGGCAATATGACACGACTGGTAAATTTCCATCAATAGTATAAAATAGAGATACAAGTATTTTTCTAGATGTGAAAGAGTTATAAGGTAAGCAGTAAAATCGCTTTAGAGTTAATATAATAAATATCATTATTAAAATATTTATCAATTTTTAAAATGAAATATTTTCGAAGAAAATTCTTGTTCTGAAACTCACGAAAGAATTTCACTGATATACAACAATAATTTTCAAATTTTCATTTCAATTTCTTCATTATGATTACTTTCTCTTCTGAGTAAGCAGAGACGAGCGAAAATGATATTGTCTACTCACAGATATTGAATAGATCATGTACCATGGTTCGATCAGAACTGCATAGACTTAGACTACTCTTTAAGTATTCAAGGGATAGATTGTAGAGGAAAATTTTCCGGCTCCATGTACTGATGACATGAGAAGACTATGAATCATAGTCTATAGTTCGTCTTCCATTTTTGATAGCAAGAATGAAAGAGAGATAAACAACTAGATAGCTCTTGGTTTCGAAATCTGGAACACCACTTGTGTTTCATAATCATACCCGCTGTATTGTAACAAAAACTGATCAGTCAAGGAGAACGTACTTTTTGATGAACAAGACAGGAAGTATAAGGAATTTCAAATTATTCTTTTCGTTGATCCCAAAAATTGCTCAATAGAATGATTTTGGTGTATATTACTAAGCTTTTTCCCATCGAACCTCATAGAAAAACGAAAAATACAATTTTTCAATAACATATCGTGTTTTGAACATAGCCCAGTGTGAGATAGTGAAACGACGAATTGATTTCGACGTTCACTTGACTTAATACTATTGAATTTTCTCTCGTAACAATATATCAGAACAGACGTCAATAGATCCGCTCTAGCGTTTTTCTCTGTATTTCGGTTAAAATTGATTTCATTGAAGAATATTGTAGAGAATGATTCATGTAATTTAAAAGTTCATTACCAGACATATCATTAATATAAAGATATGCTGAAATACTTTTAAATAATCTTGTGCAAACAGAACACAAAAATAAAAATCCCATTACCATCATCTATATTATCTGAAGTTGTTTTTTTCTTCGATAGAATTTTTGATTTCATATTTTCATCATCGAAAGTTATTTTCTTCGTCGTTTGGGATTTTCGTTGAACATCTTTTGACACTAGAGATGCATTGTTATCATCGTCATCATCATCATCATCAAATGTTGCCATGACTTTTTTAACTGTTGTTTTTCGTGTAACATCCTTTGAAAATCCATCATCAACATCATCGTCGTCGGAATTCGTAGTTTTTGATTGTCGTCTTTCTGATGTGACCGTTTTAGCGGCATAAGTAGTATTTTTACTGTTTGATCCTTTTAATTCATAATTTTTCTCTGATAATAATTGACTTTGTTTATAGCAATCCAGTATCCATTGTTTAGTAACTATACATCCTTTTCCTGTTTTTTTTACTTGTATAAATTTTGGTGTATTTGGAAATGCACAACTGAAAAAAGAGATCTTATGCATTTATATGAATGTAAAATAAAAACCCATAGAACGTACATAAGATGTGTACATGTCCCATCCCAATCATCACTATAAATAGCGCCCATTGACGTTGCTTGATTACGTAGTTCAGCTCTCAATGGATTTTGAAAACCACTTAAAACAAAAATAACATTTTTCATTATTTGAGATCTATCTTGAGCTAGAATTTAAAATTGATAATGTAATCCGATAATAGGAATCAAACTTTTCGTTTTTATTTTCGAATTACTTCTGCTTCGTTTAGCTTCATTTTCATTCATCGATGATTCTGTTTCATCTGATATACGACGTTTTGACAAACGAATCGGAGTATTCTAAAGAACAAAAACAAAGCTTGTATTGTTTTCGACTAAGAAAATTTGTTTTGTTTTTCGTGTATCTTTACTTTAACATCCTTTTTTAATAATGTTTGAATTTCATTATCGTTCATTGATTTTCTACTTAATAATTCATCGGCAACATTAGATAGAGCGCGTATCTGATTGCTAGGATTTGGCTCGGAAATTCTCAAAGTCTTTTCAGCTTGTTTTCTAGCGAAGAATGAACCTATTTTACTTTGTTCTTTACCAGTTTCATCGTCATCATCGTCATCGTGAATAATAGTAGAAGATTTATTTAAAACTTCCGATTGATTTGTTTCATCTACTGACGTCGATGGTGAATATAATTTAATAAAACATAGACCAAATGGATTGATACGATTAAATTTTTGTTCGCAAACTACTTTTAAACGATCCCATTTTTCATTTAAACACAATTTGTTTAAATCAGCTGATTTCAATAATTTAACATGATTACGATTTATGTTTGAACGTGATTCATTCGGTGTCATAAGGAGTGTTGCCGATAACAGAAGCGTCCAATCGTCTGCTTTTGATGACGATGACCGGGATACAAATAATTCAACAAATGCACTACCATCATTACCAATATCAACCGATGATATTAAACTTGACTTTTCAAATTCAAGAATACACGTGATACGCTCGTCACTACCCTTGGATGATAGCCATTTTTTATATTGTTCAGGTTTTAACAAATTTTCGGCACAATGAATCTAAACAAAGAAGATCGCATGATAAACAAAAAAAGTTTGTTTTCTTTCTTGTTACTGACTCGATCTTCACTAGAACAAGACAAAATATTTCGAAAATTGATTAGCGGCATAGGATGTTTTTTCGATTATCTAAAGCATATCGAGAAGCATTTGAACAACTATCGTAGACGTAACATAAATGGTTGTAAAAAGAAAACGATTGCTATGCAAAATGAAGCGATGAAGTTGTAAGAACAGTTATGATTGGTAAACAATATGATAATAATATATGTTAACGCATTTTTACGCGAGAGGCCGCCACTAAACTCATATTGAAGATGACGCTCAAATACTTCAAAGTAATTTTGTATTGTCTTGCAAGTTTTAATTTTCAAGTCGAATTGAGAGTGGACCACCTACCTATAGTGCTATTAACACTGAGAACCGATATAAATTGTTGATAAATCAACCATTACTATTACTAGTCGAGTAATTGAGTCAACGACAGAACTGACTAGTAAAATTTTATTCTTCAAAGGCTTTCGCTATGTCTCAGAAGTATGCACAGTGTATTAGTCTTCAAGTACTGAAAACTAGAAAAAAATGTATGCCATATTTTAAGGACACGAATGCAATGCCGAATGAAATATATATCACTATGAAAATATCAAGGTTTCGTTCCATAGAGATTAGGATCTATCGAAATCTAGTCATCATTATGAAAAAATCTCTATATCGTCGATTTTTAAATAGAATTTATAGTTCGGAGTGTTTTTTTTATAGCAATATTTGATTAAGTCATCATAACTATAGCATTAAGCAAATGATAGTTAATTAAAATTTTTTTCAGATTCAGAACATTGATTTTATGAATGTAGATGTGAAAAAACTATCTGAAAATATATTATTGAATAAAACATTTATTATATTTTCTGAAAGTTAAAAAGTGAAACATCTTTTTAATTACATCGAAAAACAATCTGTTCGTATAAAACAACAATTCAATGAAATATTAGTGTAGGTTCAACTAAGAATCTAGAGTAGTTGCTTCTAAACCAGATGCTATATGTATAGTATCTTGAAAAACATTTTCTTCATCATTATTCACGTTTGTTGAAGTCAGTAATGACTGTTGAATACTAACAGCCAAATTGCTTGGTACCATTGTTCGATAAGAATCCGTTAAACTAACTATACGGTATGGATCACCATCAGCAGCCCATTCTTCAAGCATGTACACTCTTGCACGAGCTATATCGTTTACCATGATGTCGTCCATTGAACAAGCATTTATGTTCGTTTGCATAAGAGTAAAAATTAACGTCGACGGAATAAATTGTAGAATACTTAAAATACAATCAGCAACTTCACCATAATTTCGACCTTTATCAATTTGATAAAGAATACGTAAACGACGAAGCCATAATTCAACTTCTGTCATCGCAAATGGTATACAAGTATTATGTGCATCATAAAATGTTGGTATTTGAGTTTTGTCAAGAAGAAGTACATAGCGAGAATGATTATTTGATGATGATCCATTTTTATCGTTGGACTTCGAATAGCTTAATATAGATTTAGGTATATGTTGACGAGAAGTCGATGTCGATGGACGTGACGAATACATACGATTTCTGTTGTTACGAACTACCGATTCATCGTCTTGATGTTGTGATGAATCGAATGCGGAATCACTCGCATGGAAACTTTTCGATTTCATTGATGGCTAAAATAAAATAAATGAAAGGAAAATTAGTCAAAAAGAAAATCGAAAACAATTCTATCAACACTTGTTCAAGCTTGTGTTGTACTGGAAGTGAAACGAACTTAAAACATTGAAGTTGTTTCATTAAAACATCTTTACATGGTTGTTTAAGATAATCGATCATATATTCATCGGCTAATAGAAGAAAATTTTCGACATTATCATTCGTTATTTGTCCATTGAATTGTGGATAGATATATTTCAATAATTCAAGTATACTTTCACTTGTTTTACCTTCTAATATAATTTCATTCGCACTATGTTCTTTAAAGTTGCCATCGAACATCCGACTGAATACCGGTGAAACTAATGATAGTAATAAACGATGACAATAGAATTTTTCTTTTTCAACAACTAGAATAATATCAGCTTTTTGATTATTTGATGAATCAGTAAAATAATCATATGCTGATGGTAGTATAGATGATAGTCTAAGTAACTCAGGTGTCCATAATGATGTTGATGATACCATTTGATATGAATATAGATAGATTATATCAGAACTATTTTCTTTTTGTATTCATCATAAGAATGGTAAAAATCACATACACACGACTATTATTGCTTCGCCTTTGCTACTCTCTTTTTTTTTCTTTCGCTTTTTACTTTTCTCTGCTTGATTCACTAAATTGCTGTACATAACTACACATGTGTTTCGTCTTGAGCTATCAAAATGATTGAAGTAGACAGAAGGAGTAAAAGAAAAAAAGAATGAAATGAAACATAACGATTTTGACGAATAGAACTTCTGTATGCTACGTGTAAATTTGTGGAAGAACAAAATGAAGAATGAAAAGAAAAAAGGTCCATGAATCAATGTATAGTTGTTCTTAGTAAAAATATGTAACTAGGGCTTTACAATAGATAAAGACAATTATTTAAATAATAATACACAATACTACAATGAATGAAAACATTCAGTGTGAATGTAAATGTCGATCTACTTATTAATCATGTACCGATAAGAAAAAAGTAAATTGTGTTGCCTGCAGCAAACAAAAGAATGCAAAGATATACATAAAAAAATAAGAAGGATTTGTTATTTTGAAAGACACATGAAGATTTTCTATCGTTTTGAATTACATCGTACAGAACTCTACATCAAAATTCACTGATCAATCATAGTCTCTTTTATTGTTGTGACAATTGACTTTGACGAAGTCAAACATCAAATAAAAGGAAACACAATTTTAATTGTTTTCTACATATGCTAAGCAATTTCTACTGTTATTCTGTGACATTTCTTTATTCAAAAGAGTACAGTGTCGTAAGAACATTATGAACGAATCGAAATATTTTCCTATGGTGATAGTCATAATTTGTCATGATGATGTCAGCCACTGATCAATAGTGTGGCAATAATTCAGAATTTTTCTATTGAAATTAAATGCACAACGAAGTTTACTATTAAATCAAACCGTTGACTATAGTTAACCTTTCCGAATAAGTCCATTAGAGCTACGCTATAGGACATTTTACAATCTGTATTAGTGATGTATTTTCTACTATGCAGCAAATTTCAAACTGTAAAAATATATTTCACTTCAAGTACGGCAATAGATCTCGACTAGAGATCTTCATAGTATGCGACTGGATGTTGTTGTCTCCATCTGTGCTTGTGAAAAAGTAAGACTCTTCTATTATTTTGCATCTCGTTCTATAAAAATCTGATTTTTGAATTTGAAGATAGATATCCTTTAAATCCAAGTTTTTTTAATCAATGTAAAAATCCAAAGCTGAATAAGAGGAGTTCAATCTGAATAAAATAGTAACATGCTAATCGATTTCGTTTGGATTCTTTTTTTCAAAATCTTTTACACGATATTTGTACTTGACGCAACTAGTCAAAATCTACAATCTTTGTTATAAAATCGTTGTGGAAGTTTTACTCGATAAATCAAACACAGTTCGTATTCGATTGAATGAAATTCTTCATCTACAAACACGACAGGATGCACAATTGACTGAGTAAAGTAGCATGTGGTGGATGTGATTGTGGAAGAAAGCAAGATTCCCACCCAAGAATACAACATAGTGTTTGTAGAATTTCTATCAAAATGGTATAGCTCAAAGAAATGAGATGCTCTAAATGAATTCTTCGACTATTACAATGGCGTAACAGCATATGTGTCATAAGCTAGAATTATGTTTGTTGGTGAATGAAAAATTGCTGTTTATTGAACAGAATATTGTTAATGTTTGCTCTGTAAGTTACAATGAAAAATATTCTGTCATATCAGCAAGAAAGTTGTTAAAAAATTAAACACTGTATTCGACGTTCCCTGATACTGTAAGAAAATTGCAAATAACAAGTATAAGGATAATTTTCTCTACGAGTACTCGTTCATTATAATATTAGCTAGTTTGGTTGGCTATGTAGTACTTATTTAGTATTGAATATGTTGATTTCGGTATGGATCATCAAGACACCGGAAAATTCAATGCCTGAAAATCACTCTGTGATTCTATACCTCAATCGAAGGAATTTCACAGCGACGTCTTATAGTGATGATCTAACTAATGTCACATAATGCTAAACGCTGAAAAATCAATTGAATGAATTCTTTATCGTGCAACAGAGTCTAAATATTCAATTTGAATTGTGTGAATCCAGCAGCTGAGTATCGATGGAAATTCAGCGTATGAAAATATAAGAATCGATCGAACAAATACCGTCATTTCGAGTAGATAGGATCTTTGGTCTGAAATTTTACTCGTGGAATCAACTGATCTAGTGTCGAAATAATATACTGATACTGAGCTGTGCCTAAAGCACCATGCATCAATGCGATACATCGGAGATTGAGAATATTCATGAGAGACCACGAACAATCGTGGAAGTTATTTTCATACGACATCTCACGTCCAATAGTCATGGAACCAGTAAGCTAAACTGTCGTGATAGGTTAGTTTTGACTGAGTTAATGGATGACAAGGAATAATTTCGCTGAAACTATTAGCTATGTAAAGTGTACAAGATACTCAATTTTTTTCCTTTTCCCATCGTTACGATCTCAATGACATCGAACAAGCAACCGACGTTTATTAATTCAATTAGAAATTTTAAAAGTATAGAGCGGTTCTAACGTTTACTCTCTGGGAAATATTCTGGTCCTATTCCCTACAGACCTATGCTGCAGCCGATAAACTAAACGACCATTGGACGCAAGTTTTTCAAAACTGGTCGGTCTAGATTTTGTCAATATTTTGCATATTAAAAGTAAATATTGGTTAAAGAACAAGTTATTGTCATATACCACGTTAGCTTTTTAATATTGATGATTTTTTTTATTCAGAAACGTGGATAACAGTATTCTCACTGAGTTAGTATTCATCCCAGCACCACTATTGTATGTTTTAAAATCACCTCAATGTATCCAGTTATATCATCGAAAGCAAATCAAATTATTGTTTGCGATTATAATCTATCAAATAACTGATTTTATTTACATGATCTATGTATCTTTTATCACTAGAGATCAACGGGTCCAGAAACTTTGGGTTCAGACCCGGACCTACTCAAAAGGAATTATCTGGCCCGAACCCGTACCGGACAGGGTTCAGATACGTTTGTAGGACTCTATCTATCACTGCGATAGAAGACGCACGGACTGAGCATATTGATAGAAACACAATTCATGTTCACAGTTGGGAGAGAATTTCAGTGTATGATGAATATGTAATTGATCTGCCATGGCAATATAGAATGTCCCTGGGCCAGCATGAGACTTAAATCTGTCGCTAATTAGTGTGAGACAATATAAAGTGAAACACTTTTTCGTAGAAGCTTTATTTTTCCACGTAGACAGTTTCTTTCAATGAGTCGAGTTCTTTTAAGACAAGTTTTGGTAGATGTTGTTAAATATGTTTAAAATATTTTCGAAAAGGTGCCGTAGTTATTGATAACAATATATAAGTCGAACAATATGATGCCAATACAAGGGTATCGCGTCGTGAGTAGGTTCAGAGACGCAACTATTAAAAATGCCGAGTGCCACAATAATGGATTGTAACGTAGAATACAATTGATGACACAAAGTAAAATTAAAGTTGGATAAGTATCCGATAGTATATTTGATATGAACAGAAAAGAGGTGAGATAGAGAACGAGATGAAAGAGTAACTGACGCGAGTTACGAGAGAGAGCGAGAAATAGTCGAAGTGGATATCAGAAACGCTCGAATGGCGAGTGGAAGATATCAGAAGAAGGAATGTAGGTGTGTCTCAATGAAGAGAGAGATATAAAGTAGAGTGAGTAGATTTTAGAATAAAAAAGAGAAGAATGTTGTTGTCAATGCATATAGACAATTTAAGGCGCAAAAACAGTGTTAGAGAAAAAGGGAGGGAAACTAGAAAGAGAAACAAACTGATGCACACACAACAAGCATAAAGATAACATTAGTGACGATTAGGTCGTCACAAAGGATACAGCAATCATCTCATAGAAATAATGTTTCAATTTATCTTGCTTCGATCGACTTATCGAAAGACTTTCGACTCATATAGATCTCTCCAATGGGATTTTCTATCGTTGGGTAGTGGCCAAGAAAAGAAAACCACAGAAAGAGAAGATGAAAAACAATCTCTGTGGAATGAAAATAATGAAAACACACTGAAGTGAATGTAGCTATTTTTGGAGCCGAACGAAGCAACGTCACAATTGACGTTATAAACTAGCACCACAAGAAAAGGTAGCTAGCCGAAATATCAAGAAAATTCCTTCAGACATGAAAATCACTGCTAATCGATGAAAAGAACATTGACACAGTTGCAACGACTTTTTAGCCGACTCGTGAAGACAGAAGCACTCGTGACATGATGTCGTGTAATCGAAGACGAAAGACTGAAACTCGGATTGCGATATGACATGTACTTATTAAATCTTTTAAAATCAACTGAAATCTTGAAGCTTGTTGTTTTTACTTGAACAATGTCCCATTCAGGAAGGCTAAATATCCACTCTGACTGGTTTAGACCAGTATCGTTATCAATCTGAAAAAATTCATCAAGATTTCAACCAAGGGGAAAACGGCTGATTTCTGATTTCTTGATTTTTTTGATTTAAATCAGAAAATCAAAAATAATCGGGAAAGTCACAGAAATCAAGAAAATCGGATTTAAACTGTCCCTCCCTAGATTGCTATTTCGAACAATAAGGATACCAAATTTAATCATCTCAATCGAGTCATTGATTAATTTTTATTTCTGATTTTTTAATTTTTGAAATTTTTTGATTTAAAATTGATTTAAAATCAAATAAATCAGTTGTTTCCCCCTTGATTTCAACACTAATTTAAGAAAGTTAATATTTATTACAAAATGATTCATGTCATATGTATTATTCTTTCATAGTTGTCTTTTCTTTTCTTTATGTTTGTTTTGGATGTTGTCTTGGAATTCACTCATAATCCACACTCGTAAATTGGAATAAACCAACAGCAATTGAATATTTCTGCGAAAAACGAAGATACGAAAAGTAAATGCACTCGTCAAGATGAGTAATACATGTATGTAGATGATTTTCATTAACTTACATATCAACTATTTTTCCTAAGAAAAAAAGAGGTGAAAAACTACTGTGAATATTTTTTAGTGTTTCATGAGATAGAATTGTTTTTTATGTTGCCATGATTTTGTAAAATATTATTTTTCAATATTATGTCGAGTTTTATTTCTGAATGTAATCAAAGCCTTTCAATTCTTCATATTTTACAGATTCTTTGTTCTTTATGAAATAAATTGATTAAAAATTCATTATTTTAACATAGAGTAAAAAATCGACTAGAATAAAAAACATCAATACATGAAACTAATTGAACGAATAAAATTTGTGTATTCCGTTTCATGTTTATAGGTTTTTTCCTTAGAAAACAGAATATGAGAAAAAAGTGTGCCCAGTGTTATTTAATTTATTGCGGCCATTCTTTTCTCTGTTATCATCAATATTTTAGATTAAAAACATAACTCTTTCAGTTTTATTGGGATTACCTGATATGGATTCGTTAGTATCGCTTGTTAGTTATGCTGGAGGTTTTATTATTTCCTTGGGGCGTGCATTTACTTCGACCGTTGGCTTTTCGTCGGCTATTATTTTAGCTGTATGTAAAACTGATACCAATCTTGTCATTACGATGATTTCTCTGATATTAATCGCAGCATTCAACTGTTGTGCGCTCGTTTTTATTTGTAAAATAATAGCACTCTTCTTTACACAAATTATAAGAGCAATATCAGACAGAAACGCGCCTTTTATGGCAAACATTGTGGCCTTGATTACAATACTAGTATTCACAAAGATATTTTTTCCTGTGATTGCTCTTTTCTGTCGGTTGGCTGTTGTTTTACCGATCATTATACTCTTCATCAGCGGTCATAGTGAAACGGCCACAGTTTTAATCGATACAACTTTGAATGGTAATCGATCTGCAATCGCATAGTCATTTAGAATATGTATAGAAGAGTTAGAATGAAATTTATATTCAAAACAGCGAAGAATTATTCATAGAACTCCATGTTTGTTTGTTCTTCTCTCATTCAAGTTGATATTACCGATGGACCACAGTTTTTTTCGCGTTAAATCATAAATTTAGACTATGTTACTTGTTTTCTTCTTTCACATAAATATATTCCCCTACCAAGTCGTCAAAATATCAAGTACAAATAAAAAAAGAGATCCTATTTATGATGCATAATCAACAGGGTGCGAGGGTGTGTATAGAGAAGACGAATCAATGTAGGTGTAGGTGTTTCGGTAAAGAACAGACACAACCAGGCATTCCGATCAGTGGGGGACTGTGTGGGGCTAGCCCCCCACAAAAATACAAGAAGTAAATTTTGTTTCTGCGAAATTTGTTTTTGTTATTTCCGGCAACTTAAAGATTTTCAGCTACATTATCGCTATACATCACCCATTAATACGTTTCAGCTGTAGTAAAAATTTTTATTTATCCATTTCATTATTAAAAGAAGCTTGTCATACCACAGTTATTGTTTACTGTTTGTTAATTCGATATTTTAAATCTCATTTCTGCCAGAAAATTTATTCTGTCTACTTCCCTGCCAAAATATCTGTTCATTCTATCTATTGTTTCTGCCATAAGATCTGTTTATTCTATTTGCTGCCTATGAATAAATATTTATTTATTTATTCTATTCACTTTTTACGCCAAGATATCTATTCATTCTATTTGTTTTTTCTGCCGAAATGTCTAGTTTTGAAAATCTTTTTTAAATATTATTTTTGATACATGTTTTGTTTTTACTTCCTTTTAATAAAGAGAAACTTAGATTATGATATATATTATGAAAGAAATGTGATTCGTTGAATCTGTCTGCTGAAACAGCTTGACGTTTCTGCGAAAATTTAACCCTCCACACTTTCAAAAGTAATCGGGAACCATGGACACAACCATATCTGAAGCAAAAGTTTATTGAGTTTTTATAGATGCTTCCGCGAGGAACAACTAGAATGCTTCTTTTTTACGTCCGGTAGAATCAGTAGAAGATCAAAATGAAATAAAGATGTATATGCCAATCAACTATGTCCATACTATTCAAGTCAATAGTCTTGTATTAAATTCCATTCGAACATTTCTATATATTAATGCAGATAAATTTCCCGTGTGTTTTCAAGCATTCGCTCCATTTGATTGATCAAACTGTCCGTTTCCTGATTCCTGTTATTTTTCATTCAATAAAACTATTAATGATGATATACGCTCAAGCCTGTATGATGTTTGTAAATGAAGGATTCAGTTGTCTCTATCGTAGTATCGAATTATGGTAATATTTGGTCAACAAATTCACTGTTCTATAAGCTAGAAAAAATAATCTTGTGCAATATTAATTGTCATTCATGAAAACGTATTCAAAGATCAAATTGTTTAAACTCTGTATATTCGATAAAGAACACTGATAAAGTTCGTAACATGCAGTTGAAATCATTTAAAATTGCTCAATAGAATAAAGACAAATTTGTTTTTGCTATTCCATGAAAAATTCTGGTTAACAGTCAAATGTCAAGTTGCTCTAATAGACACAAAAAATGCTGACATATTTTCCTCGATTTGAAATTCTTCTTCAACATTTATCTTAGACAAGATTTTATTTATTGTTTTAATATTTAATCATATTAAATATGCAAGCATTGCTTCTTATATTATCATATAATGTGTCATCATATAAAGGAGATCACTTTTGTTTAT
The DNA here is from genome assembly GCA_900239685.1 of Rotaria macrura. Lineage (NCBI taxonomy): Eukaryota > Metazoa > Rotifera > Eurotatoria > Philodinida > Philodinidae > Rotaria > Rotaria macrura. The sequence continues at coordinate 11,249 of OENT01000788.1, read as the reverse complement.
CATCGATAATTTCGAACGCGTTAGAAATTAACTTTTTTCATTTATTCAGACCTAATACTATGAATATGAAATGAAGAAAAAATTCGAATGTTACTAAATATTTACATAAATGAATAGTCCAAAATTTGATTACGACATACAGTATCATTTTACGCACGATGATAATTCATGTACAGACTTAAAATGTATTTTATTTTTATGGGCAACAATTTTTACCCAAATGCCCTCATGCAGTGATATTGGACTTATATTTGTTGTCTGTTTGATTTAATTTATCTCAATATTACTTAAAATCAAAGGTCAAATAGTAAATGTCTCTTCCCATAAGAGATTTCATGAATACTATGCGTACATAGCTATTTCTTTCTGTTAATTATTTTCAAGATTAATATTGTCGTGTCTATGATGTTCATAGACTTTTTTGTTATTTCGCAGAGCTATTTTGAATCCTATGAAAGTCATCATCTCATAAAGAGGGAACATAATAAAGATATACAACTGGCGCATGCTCTTCGCTGAGATTTAGATCGTAGAGAAGACTTAGGAATAAGTACAGATTTTAAATGTAACCTATTCTTTTCTAACCTAGAACACAGCTTGACATAAGCGGATAAATGGATCAGTCTATTGCACTTATGCAAGAACTAATTGCATTTTATTAAATCTTGATGAGTTGCTATGTAGCAAGGATTGTAATGAACTGATTTTCTATAAACTTATGCATGTTGCAAATTTATTCGATCTGCATATATAAAATTTTCAGTGAAATAAACCAAAAGTTATGTTAACCAATCAATGTCTGAAGACTATTTCTCATACCTAATCAACATCTAGTAGATATCAATCTAATCAAGGTTTTCTGAAAGAAAGGCTTCCTAAAAAGAGACGAACAATCGAACATTTACTAACGAATATTAATTAGTCGTAACAAATATATCATGAGGACATAACTGAAATCTCTGAAAAATATTTGACAGAAGTTGTTTCGTTACTGTAATGTTATAAATAAATGCATGATTCTATTCTTGCTGTGATTAATAAAGTTATTCATCATTGATTAACAGTAATAATAAGACACTATCGTTATTAGCAAAAGTATTAGTATTTGGATTACATTAAAATTTTCACGTTGAACTAAAATCGACATTTTCATTTCGAAGATGAAAAATTTACAACTCGAATATTGACTTTCTCACAAAACATTTAACAGAACGATATAAATATTGATCCAATCATGTCAATTGCTAGTATTTTAACTTTTTTCGCACGAATCATCGTAATGAAAAAAAATTGATATTGTTCATTGATTTAGTAAAAGTTTTTGTATATGTTGAATAACTTCTGATCTATTCATTTAAATGCTTGTAGTTTACGATTTTATCGTTATATATTGTTCGTTTAAATATAATCATACGTCTTATTATTGAAGCGAAATATTTCTCCACCTACAAGAAACCTGTGGTATCGAATTACTTTCTGTGTGTTAGAATCGTCGCACACTCATATCAAACTTCATCAAATAGTTCTTTCTCATAGTTTTTATACGTGTAAATCTCCATTTTGAATTTTATTCGACTCCATGCCTAAATTTTCTGAAGCTATTCGAATGATGTACGACTTTTACATCCTATCATTAGTTGTATTCTAATATAGTCAATAGAAGTATTGAAACAAACAAATCAATTACTTTCATACATGCACGGTCGACAGAAAGCAAGCAGTAAGATTCTTATGATAACAAGCAATCAGAATTATACAACGTATTCTAAAGCTGCAACTAGTGCAGAAGTGTCTCAAAGAACGTAAAATTTCATTCTGTTTGTTTATTTATTTTCGTGAACAAAAAGAATTCGAACTCGCCTCATATCTACCTTACTACTACTGGAAAATCTGATCACATTCTATACACATTGAATAACATTAGTATAATACCATTCTCTCTCTCCCTATTCGACTGTAATTGTCTTGCTACTCTTGTTGTGAGTGATATCGAATGAGGACTCATTTTGAATATGCTCTAAAGCTCATTCAATTAAAATATAATTTAAACCATAGCAAAATTATTGTTTATTTTATTTTCATCAAGTGCGATTCAACGTAAGAAACTGAAAATGAACATTATGATCAAACAACAGAAAGAAGAAGAAAAAGAAACATTCATGATTACATCTATTCTTCGTGGGCTTTAAAGGAAAATTTTGTTTTCAAAAGTCTTATAATCTCTCGAGAATACTTGTGAATTGATAGCAATCACCTTCTTTCACGAGTAGATTTTTCCTTTTTCTGTACTTTCAGAAATCTCGATTCAAAAATTAAAATCTTTTCAACATTAAAATTTTTCGATTAATAATAATAATAATAATCATAATTAGAATGTGCATGGCATGCATATGGTCGAATAAACGAGAAAAAAAAAGAAACGGAAACGAAACGAAAACAAAAGAAAAAACGCGAAGAAAAAGAAGAAGAAGAAAAGGACATTTAAAGAGACTGTAAAACAACAATCACTCAATTTTTTTGTTCGTTAGTTCTGTACAATGTATTTAACTTTTGAACATATCTGCAAGTAATTTTGACATTGATGCATTTCCGATCGTACGTGCAAAATAAGTTTTTTCAATTAACAATGATGGTACACTTCGTAATAATGGCAATGTTAAGAGTACTCGACCAAAACTATTTAAAGAAAAAATTTTCCATTTATTTGATTAACATAAAAAATTAAAAATCTTACCGAGTTGGTTGTGTTGGATTATGAATTTGTGTAAATTGTGCCAATGTTATTTGTGCTTGATCCTGTAAATTTTCAACCATTTTTGATTCTCTTAATGATCGAATATCTAATTATAATAGCAAGACAGAAAAAAAAAACAAGTAGCATAGAAATAGAAACGAGAAAAAGTTTTCATTTATACCGAAACGAAAGAGTACAATAGCTTTTAAACAAGCAAATTCAATTGGATCAAGTTTTAATTGTTTGAAACGATATAGAATATCATTTAATAAACGATATATTGATTTTCCATTTTCATTCTCCAATTGATAACGATTAAGAGCTGTTGTAAAAAGAGGTCCACCATTATCTAATGATGTTGAACATTGTATTGCCCAAAGAAGAAATAATTCCGACCAAGATTCTTCCAATAAAATCAACTAAGAAAAGAAAAAAAAATTATTTGACAGATGGAGAAAAAAAAGTAATTTTTTTTTGTTCTTGAAGATTAACAATGATACTTCTAAATCTCTTCTACTTGACAATTTTTAGTTCATCTTATTATCACTCTTATGTTGATTGAATGTGAATTTATTTATTTCTTGATCCTTCTTTCATCATTTGATTATTTGAATAGACAACGATATGTATCGAGTTCATCAAAAGATGTTCACGTTTTCAAATGACATGATATTTCAGGATTAGAATATGTCAATAAAAAACATTATTTGAACTTGTTTCTTTTGATAGATATATTTATATATATATATAAATATATACATGTATACATATATGCATATAAATAATACCTGATCACGAAAAGGTAAACTTGAAAATGTTGGTAAATTACGAATCCATTTAACAATCATCAAAAGTATTTGTGCTGATGTTGCAGATATTTGATCATCCGTTTCATTAGGAAATACTTGTGATGTTGATAAATCACATTCATCTTATATAGAAATTAAAAAATAAAACAACGAAAGAAACAATGTGACACTCGAATAATTTCATTTTTGCATTAGCTCTATTTACCATCTTGTTTAATTGATGATGTACTACCTTCACCTGGTGATGAAGCTGGATTTGAATTTGTTGGTCGATGATGCATAACCGATACTGTTGTGCCATTACCATCACAATTAAAATCAATGGAATCTGCACGAACTTGTGCACTATTACGTGGTTGACGTTCGTTTTGTACAGCTTGAAATAAAATAAAAAAATTCTCATCAATTCTTCTTACCAATTAGTAATGGAGCTTAGAATATTCGATGTCTATCCTTTCTATTACCCAAAAAATGAAACTTTTCCGTTATAGGAATGGAACAATTTCGGTATTGATTTACAAATGAGTACAAGTCTTGCCAATGAGAAATTGAAAGTACACTGAGCAATCTTGTAGTTTACAATTTTCACTCTTACCTTCTTTTATCATACCCATTTGTAAACACTAAATAAAACGAAAAAGACATGTCAAATATGAACAATTATTGATTGACATTACCTTTTTAAGTCGACAAGCTTGACATTGATTACGATGTGCTTTATCAACAATGCACATACCCGTATTGGCTTGGCATCTAAATCACAAATGAAAAAAGAAATATACATATATATAAATATATATTCATTGTCATCTTGAATATTCTCAACAAGAAAAAGAAAGAAAAACGAATCGAACCGATAAATTAATTTTCGTCGAACACTTCTTTTAAAAAATCCACTACAGCCATTACATGCTAATATGCCATAATGCTTCCCACTTGAAATATCTCCACAAACTGCACAAATCAAATTATTTCCAATACTATGATTCGATGAAATCGTATTTGTACCCACAACACCAACAGCAGCGGCAGCAGCAGCAGCGGCTAATTTAGCTGCTTGTTGATTACGTTGTTGTTCAGCAACAACAGCCGCTGCAGCTGCTTCTGTATATTTGGCCATATTAGCAAAATAAGCATGAGGAGAGATAGGATATGGTTGAACAACTGCATAACGATGATTGGTGAATGAATGAGGTCGAACCATTTTCGATGATGTTGTTGATGAAGATGATGATGATGGCAAACACATTGATAGAATACCAAATGGATTCTCAGCATTTGAAGCTGTTTTAGAAGGTATTAGAGAATTAAAATAATTCAAATTAGGTTCTTCTTTCGGCTGAACAAGTTGTTGTTCTTGTTCATCATTATTGCTTTCGATACTACTATGATTACTACTATCATCATCGTTAACTGTTGGACTTGTTTCATTTGGCGATGAACAATCTAATCAAAGAATAAATATATACAAATCAAATTCCAAATGTGTTTCTCTATTTTTCTCATTGCCCTCTTTCTTTTTATATTTTAGATTAAGATTTGCCGCTCACACATCTCTTCGTTCTTATTCATCCTTATGTGAACAACAACACTACTCAAAATGATGATGTGTATGTGATTAATTTTATATAGAATCTATGTACTGCCACAACTACGTTGCTTGACAAGTTTAACGATGTTAATTTAGCCAGAGTGAACACATACTCAGCATGATGTCTTCAAATCATTGATCACTTGTGCGAAGGAAGAAGGGAAAAAGAAGAGGAGAAGAGAGAGAGACCGATGTGATGTGCGTCTAATTTGTTCTACTTCGTCGCTGCATGATTATTATTATTATTATTATCATTACCATCATCATCATCATCTCTTTTTTTTTCATATGAAATATTCGATCGAGCAAAAAGAAGATAAGTTTTTTAGACTTAATTGGATAACGTGCTGTCGTTGTCGTCAACTTCCAATTCTCAATTTCTAGAAAGAAATCTATTGAATTATCATCGTGCAAATAACAATTGAACAGGCAAGCAAAGTCTAATCGAAAAAAAGAGAACATGTCAGAGACAATAGGGCGACAAGTGAATGTCTCAAGATAATCATTGTTCACTAGAAAATTTACGGTTCGAAAGATTTCCTCACGCACTTACATATCATTCGAAAAAAAATGGTTTAAGACATATATATATATATATATATATATGTATATGTTCTTTTTAAATAGTAGAAAATACAAAAACAATGCGAAAACAAAATAACCTAACAAATAAACTATAACTTTCATCAAAGATAAAATTTTGAAAACATTGAAATAGCCGTATACATACTATTGTTGTTTGATGATTTATTATTGTTTTTGGTATTATTATGATTATTATTATTATTTTCATTGGTATCCATATCCAAGTAGAGAAGTAACAGAAACAGAAAAAAAAGCACGCAGAGAATTGTCTTGTTGCAAAAAATGTCAAGTGTTTGAGGTGTAAATCAAGCGCGAGGCGTCGAGATCGAATGAAAGAGCACTACCAACCATCATCATCGATCAACTTAATTTCGAGTGGTTGGAAAGAGAGAGAAAAAGAGCAAAAGAAATTGTTTCATTGGTTCATATCAGTTAAAGATTTGAGAAAAAAGAAAAAAAATCTTCGCCTTTTTTCTTCTTCTTCATTTTCTTTTAACGAATCAGCGTCGTCCCAATTTCTCTTCTCCTTTTATGACATGTCAGAGAGCGGTATGGCACATACACATACATACACACACACACACACAAAACGAGACGACGAAATGAGAGAAGAAAAAGAGATTTACTGCTATTGCACTGACTACCACCAATGTTGAAATTGGGGATTAATAAGAGGAACCATCGGATATGAAATATTTTTTTTCCTTACTAAAGCTAAATCAGGCACGCATATTCAATGTTAAAAAAAATGGAAGAAGAAATCTTTGACATATACTTATCAAGTTAAGCAAAAAGGAAAACAGGAAGAGAAAATTGTTAGATTAACCATCGAGAAGAAGAAAAAACGAAAGTAAAATTAATTTGAATATGTAGATCAGTGAATCGGTGAGAAGTATCCTATATACATATATTTTTATTTACTTATCGTCTTTTAAATAACAGCAAAAACATCTCATCGTTGTTTTTATTGACAGATGTATTGCCAACAAAAACGAATGTCATTCTCTTTCTTTATCAAATTGAATGAATAACGCTCATACACACGCGTGTTAAAGGCTTATCATTTCAATTTATTTCAACAATATATTCCATCCTTAGTAGTAAACCTAACATACACCTAGATATAGTTTTAAATCGTTGAATAAATAGAATACGAATTTGATCATCAACATGTATAAAGAACACATAGTAGGTATAATTGATGTGACACGTGTGAATTTAACCAAGCGAATAATGACTTTTTTCGATAGAAGAAATAGAAAAAGAAGAAAAGAAAGAAAGTTATCTTTCACCAAAATAATTCTACGACAGATGAATCGATTAGAGATTTCGCGTGTTCTTTGTTTCATGCATTATAGCTATGTGTTTTACACTTGAAATTTACCGTTTTTCTTCTTCTTCATTATCATCATCTTCGTTTTTTTCTCCAACAATCTTTTCTTGTTTAATGAGACACGCAGCAAGTTATAACTATGCACTGTAAACGTCAATCATAATGTCGTCGGTCTGCCAACAACAAGTGGATTTGTCCTAACTTTGACGCGATTTGTCACACGCACATTTTTTTAAACGTCATGCATGCTTTCGGAATGTCTCATTAGAGTTGAACATTTTGTAATCTTTAGAATATAATAGAAAATTTCGTTTAATATATATATATATACACACACACACACACACACACACACATTGAGTTATCAAAAAAAGATGAAGGATAGTTCTCAAATCACAGTGAATATGACAAAGAGGATCAGAAAGGGCAAGAGACAGAGAGAGAGAAAGAAAACACATTGATGTACACACACTTCATAACTATTGATGATATAGGATGTTACGGAAAAAACTCAAGAACATGAAAGAACTAGCAATTGATTAGGACTGTTTTCTTAATTTGTTTTCTTTTTTCTTGCTTTCAGCGTAACCCAAATCCGGCGGTATTATCAATAGCAATAGAAAGTTTCTCTTGCAATTTTTCAGTTGATGTATAATCAGGAAGAAGAAGAGCATTGAAACATGTATGTGCTGTTGGTAAACGATCAGTATCTGGACCATTACGAGATATAATTAATTTTAATCTTGCTAAACCACCAATACTAAACATAAACATTTCCATTAGATAGATTTGATTAATTAAAAGACAAGAAATAACGTACGGAGCACGATCACTACCAGTAGTAAATTGCAAAAATTTTCGTTTTTGTTCATCGGTAAAAGTCATTAAGACATTCCAAAAATTTCTAAATCAGAAAATGACAACAATTGATCATATTGCTCATGATAAGAAAAAGAGTTCATCGATGAATAATGAAAAAAGAAAACGAAAAGCTAAGTAAATTTAACAAACATGTTGAATAACAATGAGCACCATTTCGTATTATGTTCTAAAGTTTACAATCAATTCATATGAAATCCAACGAAGGACATCATTCACACTTATCAGCTCACAATAGTTTAATGTTACAATTTTGTTTTTTTCTTCTTCTTACACTATTGATGTAACAAACGTAATTTTGATTTCATACTATGTTCACTATTTCAATTAATTACACATAAATATGTTTCAACAGCTGTCTTACTTTCACAGACATCGTCGTTAATTAAATAGAGAAAATGCTATTCGAAATTAAGACATAGTCCATGCTTCCACTATGGAGAAAAAAAAAGAGGATAGAAACTAGTTGATTCTATTACAACTAAAGCAACTGGTCGTACGTCGTCAGTTCAATCAGGAGTATTACAGGCCACCAGTACGATAAGAGAAAAGTACGAAGCATTCATATCAAATTTGTAATGGTTGAACACAGGGAAATTAGAAAACTTCAGGTGTCAAACGAAAACTTTCAATATTGATTGAACGATCGTTTTTATTGACTTACGACTGGACACTACTTTACCATTGCTCATATTCATTGGATTATCAAAAGTATAAGAGTAGTGTAATATTTATCGCCGATAATATTACCTTTTTGAGTAAGATCGTACGAGACTGTGCTACCATCGATGATGATCTTCTACAATTAGATTGTTACACTTTTACAGGAGCAAACATCAATCCAAGATTCTGACTAGAAAGTGATTTATTTTTCGACAGAAGAAAAGTTTTGTTTTCGCACTTGAAAGAATTTTGACGGTTCAAGATCTTGAGCTAGGTAAACGTCAGAGATGTTTTAACTTGCTCGACAAACGAATTCTATCGATGATATTTGTTTGCATTGTGTTTGATGATCAGATCAAGAACATTAGTCCGACAATATAAATCGTTCCAGATTTGTAGATTACTCATCAGATGAACGATGTTTCAGTCGAGAAATGGTTTAATATTTGAAGTTGTTCTTTCGTGAGTGCAACGAATAGAACATCAAATATATTTCATGTACTTGTTTTTCAACAGGTGATAGATTACGTTAATGATGTAAATAATAATCGAAAAATTTACCTAATTGTTGGACTATCTTTAGTATAACCACCATCATATTCGGCAGCCGAAGCAAGTTGATTGAAATCGAGTACTTCACTACCAGCCACAAGTAAATCGATTTCATCCGCTCGAAATAATTTTCTTAATGAGCTATCACGTGTTACCAATAAAAAACCATGAAAAAAAGGATCGAATTGTTTTTCAATACTTTTATTTAACAAAAGATCACTGTAAAGACGTACGAAATCCTGTAGAGAAGAAAAGAAAATTTATTCAATAAAAATGACGAACAAGAAAAAAGCCATGTGTTTTTTAACCTCTCGATTAGCATGTGTTACTGAAATCATATTGCCATTTTCTTTCAAGTCAAGCAACAATTGTGAACCGATTGCATCAGTAATAGCAACTTGAAATGTTAAACAAAAGGCATCTTCAACAGTTATGCCTTCTTTTTCTTCGTCATATGTTAATAGACTATTTAAACTCCTATATATTGTCTAATGAATGTAATAAAAGAATTTCTTGATTAAAAATTACTTATAAAAGATATATATGAATCTTACTGGATGTGATGTTTCAAGATCTTCAAAAGTACCAGTTTTACCCAATAATTTACGATAAATAACTGGTGGAAATTTAATATCGAGAATAATTGAATTATATATAGCTAAACCCAATAAAATGCCTATCAATCTATATTCTTGATCGAGATCTTCGAGTGCTGATGGATTGAACCATAAATAACGTGTTTCTTCGTTTGTCATAAACATACCTAAGACAGTAATATGATAAGAAAAGATGATTTCGTTATATTAAATAGAAATGAAATGAACATAGTACACTACGTCTCAAAATCAAACTAATGAAATCTTCCATTATCAGAACGATCATTTTCTTTATGTATATTAGAAGAAAAATGAATGGATGGTGTTCGATGTCATTGTATTTTTACTATTCATATGTATCTCGAACGATTAACTGAGCGTAAGATGATAAAAAGCATGTTATTTTGTTCTTAAACTCGATTCTATAAAAATTAAATTAAATTTTCACTTTTTTTATATTTCAACTCATACCTTGGCATGTGTGAATAATAAATATAGTAAAAACTGAATAGTCTTACTCATTATGTGTTGTAGTACAGTTCAGATTGTTTTTCAGTCATCCAATGGAATAGAGCATATACAATAAAGTCAAAACTGATTTTCTAGAGAATTTTTTAACCAATAAAAGTAACATGTTACTCCAGTTAACTTGTGTTATTTATTCAACAATTCAGAGGAAAATAAAAATCTATTGAGATCGTAAGAGATTTACCTTACGCCAATCACAGAAGTCATCAGTTGATATTATTTTTTCGAATTACACTACATATAGAAAAGAATGGCAAAAAACACTTCTGACACATTTTATTTGGTATGCTTTCTATGAAGCAGCCTATGCTGAGTAATGGCTCCATAGTAATTTATTCGTCATGAGTATCGACGGGCTTTGCTAGTAGAACGAATAATTAGTTGAAAAAAGAAACACTCAAATTAATCTTACTAGTACAGAAACATATTAACAATCGATTGATTGAATAGGTTATTTTTCTTCACTGTTATTCGTGAGAAAAACATGACTTTTTTTTTAATGATCCATAGAACTAGAAAAACAACATTGTTCTTTTTTTCTCAAGACACTGTGACGAAAGTTTCACGACTTGCATGACGCGATTGATAATATTAATACGTAGAGACTAGGCGGCTATTTAAAGAAAATGCGTGTCTAGAATAAATATGTTACGAAACAAATATTTTCATCAATCTAGCTTTGCTTCTATTCTATGAGTCAGATCACAGAATATAAATCATAATATTCTCTAATCTGCAATTAATATGAAATGTTTCCGATTCTATTGTTGAAGTTTGTAAATAAATTTCAATCTTCTAGAAGAAAAAAACAATACTCTCATATCCGGAAATTTCCGGAGTAACAAGTCAATATACTTATCAAACCATTACGTGTAATTAGGAAGGTCATTGTTAATTTCAATACTTGTTATATCTCTTCCTTATTCTTATTGTTCAATTATCGATCAACCTTTTAGTTTTAATTCAGGAACTTAAATTA
>OENT01000787.1:51658-77369 GCA_900239685.1 Rotaria macrura | reverse complement strand
ATTCCATTCTGAAAACGTTTCTGCTTTGAATGTAGTAAAAACAATTTTCTGTTCATGTGAAAACATTTAAAGAAGAAAAATATTTTTTTCAATGTAGAATAATTTGTTTGAAATAGAAACATGCGGTATGTAACATCGATTTTACACTTGTCGACGATGTTGACTTCGTACTTTTCAGATTTTTGTTTTTCTTGATTGTCAGGCAAGATTCTTTTGTCGTTCCTTCTAGACAAGATTCTTGCATGGAGAAACCGATCTGGACCTCCACGGAAGATTCGTTTAGATACAATCTTGCCTGGCAAGGCGAGAAATTTTTACCCAGACAAGATTCTTGTGTTCTTGGTTGATTCTTCTTTTCTTGCCATTCTGGCATGATTCTTATTTTATTAAAATTCTTCCTACGCTGACACGATTCTTGAAATGCAAATAAATTCCATTGATACGTTAATACAGTTGCCTTTTTTTGCTTCTACTACTATATTTTACTTCTGTGTTTCCTAAAAATAGGCAAAAAGTGACAGACACGCACAATAAAACAGAAAACATCAGTTCAGATCACGCACAAAAGAAGTTAAGCAAAAGCAAAACATAATAAAACAAATTTATCTATTTGATAAATATATCGGTTACAGGTCGTCGCCGTCATCTTTGTATAGGAATGAAAAGATATAACATTCAAACTTCTATATATTTATAGTTAAATGCACAAAGACATCACGTGGCATTTTTCTTTAAGATATGGTAAGAGTCGTTGAAAGGCAAAGAGAAAAGAACGTTGTCTGAATTCCAAGAAATTAAAAATATCTTCTAATTCATTCTAGATTCTTATTTTTCTGATCAATCAGACAAGTTTCTGTTTTTCTTGAACTATAGGCAAGAATCTTTTTACTTCCCAGGTCGAAAAATCTGACAGAAGATCTTATGAAATACATACAAGTTCTTGGAATAAGGGCGAAATCTGGCAAGAATCTGACAAAAATCGTAGTCTCTGAGATCTTATATCAGGTCACAGAGTAAGATTCTTGAAAGATCTTATTAATGTGTAAGATCTTTCAAGAATCTGATTGTGCGATCTGATGCAAGATCTCAGAGGCTACGATTTTCGTACGACTTTTTCTCGGATCTTACACGATCATATAAGATCAGATGCAGAACATCTGATTGCTTGCCTTGGGTTTCTTCTCGAAAGGATTGTTGTCTGAATATTATGATTACAAAGAATCTTGCCTTATAATCCAGAAGAACCAGAATCTGGAAAAAATGAAGTTAAGATCGTCGACTATAGTGTACTATGAAAATTTCCTAACAGTTACAAAAAGGTAACTATTCGTAGCATACTGCAAGATAATTTTAATCGATTTTCTTCGACGACATCACAATACAGAATAGAAAAATAAACGTTCGCCACTATATCGTGAGTTAATTTTAGTTTGTATTCGTTCTTCAAATATACATAGAAATGTTTATAGATATTCACGTATGCATGCATTGTCTCTGTATTTTAACTGTGCTATCTTACTTAAAAATTAAATGTACTAGGCACGTTTGTTTAAGCGGTTTGCTCATTATTTTGTTCGACACTATATGAATTAGCCTGATGATAATGAAGTTTTACACCGATAAATTCAAGTCAAATGACTTTTTATCTCAAGTCAGATACAGTATATAAATATCGAGCTTGCTTCGCCAAGACTGATTCAAGTAATTGAAACATATATGATATGCTTTAACAGCCAATAAATTATTCCAATTTATTTTCGAAATTCTGTAAATGCAATACACTCCGGTAAAAACTTTGACAAGAATGGAGATATGTCGACTAAAGTGTTATCGTTTCGGCTGATTCATGTGGAATCAATGGTTTAGAAAAATCACTTATGAAAGTTAATGAGATTACACTCAGATATCATAATATTAACACACTGTAAAGAATCGTAAATTAATTGCTTATTATTTCAAGTACAGGGAAAAACAGGTATGTTACTATATTCTGCTGTGTGCAATGCACTGGATCTCAAAGAAAAAATGAATGAAAATTTCATTTTTCTCTTATCGACAGCTTGGAGACAAAAATTTCCGAAGGCTAGGCTCATATTATAACTTAATCGGATTGTTTCGTGCCCCATGCCACGTTATAGCTTATTAGCTGAGTATGACTCTCAAGTGAACACTACCAGTTATCACTTGTTGACGAGTGAAAGTTCTATTCAAAATTATGGATATGATGCCAACTATTTTCTACGTGTTTTCTATACTCACTGTTGCCGCAAAAATTTCCAAACAAATTGACGTCGTCTATAGTGTTGATTGAGACTGTCACTATTGAAATTTTTGCATTCATTCCTAGCATACTTGTTCACCAATGATTTCGATGGTACTGTTGGACAGCCAGTTCACGTATTTCGCATAGACAGTTTCATTGATGCTTGAAGATTGATGATATCCCCACCACCGATCCGCCCGTGTTCATGCAAGCAAAAGACGAGTCAAACGACTAGTCGAATTTCTAGTATGAAGAAGAGCCCTGTCTCGTCGTTTTCTCAAAACCGACTGGAGTGGGGCTAGTCTGCAATCATTTCGAGTCCAAATTACATGTCATGACTAGTTGACTGACAGGGGTCATTCTTTGCATATGACTAGTACTTTTCAGAAAATAGACTAGGCATGTTTTAATAGCTTGTCATCCGTCCAAAAATGTGCTAAACTGAAAAAATCACAATTTCCACCATCTTTTATGTTATCAGTAGAAACTTCATGTACTGTTAGCGCCTGGACTATATCTTAATGATAGGAGTATACTGGTGAAAATTATATTCCAACATGCATTCAATATATCACTTACCCAGAGTTTAGCCGATTGGATTATGTCATCGAGTTAACAGCTTCTAATATACCGCTAGTCGTCGAAAGATGTTTTGTAATAGAATTTTACTCTTAACTTCTTCAATTTTTACGATGAATAAAAACCTACTATCACAAAATGACAGCAATTTAGACCAAATAAAATAAAATAGTGACAAACTTCTTTTTCTATTATTTTGGCTAGGGAGGGCACTTTTTCGATTACTAAAAAGTGCATGTAATCGATTTGTATTAGAATATCTTATTGTCATTAAATTGAATAATAAATCTTAAGATTTTCTACAATCTTATAATCAGATTTGGCAGAAGAACAAGATCTGTCAAGAATCTTACTGTAGTAATTCCCAGGGCAATCAATCAGATGTTAGGATCTGATATGATTCTGCGTCTGATCTTATATGATCGTGTAAGATCCGAGAAAAAATCGTACGAAAATCGTAGCCTCTGAGATCTTGCATCAGATCGCACAATCAGATTCTTGAAAGATCTTACACATTAATAAGATCTTTCAAGAATCTTGCTCTGTGACCTGATATAAGATCTCAGAGACTACGATTTTTGTCAGATTCTTGCCAGATTTCGCCCTTATTCCAAGAACTTGTATGTATTTCATAAGATCTTCTGTCAGATTTTTCGACCTGGGTTGATGTCAGACTTGTGAAAGCACGATTTTGTGTACGGATTTTCGTCTGATCTTACAAGCTCATACAAGATCAGATGCAGAATCTTGTCCGATCTTAGTATCTGGTTGTTTTCCCTGGGTACAACTAAGATATGTACACAGAAATTATCTTTTCAAAATCTTGATAAGATCTTGCTTAACAGATATTTGACTATAGGGGAGGATTGTATCTAGCATACAGTCATGTAACACTCCAAGTATGATGTGACAATACCGATAAAGTCTTGATCCTATGCCTGAAATAGAATATTTAAGAGTAGAAAAATTACTCTTATTCGAAAACATTATCATTCACAGCTAACTCCAAAACGATGTAACTAGTCAACATACTTTACGATGTCAAACAATTCACTTCTATTTAGCTTTGCCTGAAAATCATTTAAATCCTATCAAAATTTTCCTGCACAATAAATCCGAACTTGATTTGAATATAAATCATTCGAATTTCTTTTTGAATGAAAAATTTTCCGAATTTATATTAATAGTTTCTAGTAGTAATCTTATTGAAATTCTAGACCAGCAAATCGCATCTACACTCTATTGAGTTCTTCACATACTATATAGTGGGTATATTCTTGTCGATATTTTTATTAGTATGTCTCATTCATTTCTATCATAAAAACTATAAGAAATAGGAAAAGTTTTGCATATAGATTGTAGATTGAGATTCAAGTGTTTTGTAAATATCAAGATGCTAGCTGAATAGATTGTGTATTTTCATTTTAGGCAAAAATTATCATTACTAAAGGTCAACATCGTAAACAATCAACTTTCAATTTGAAAATTACTTCTGGTAGAAGTGAACATTCAATATTTTCCATAAAAGTTAGTCACATCTACGAATTATATTAAAATATGTTCTAGAAGATGAAATCAATTTCTTTCCTGTACGCACATTTGTACCTCAACATCATACACTAAACAATTTTAAAAGAATGATAAGAAGCAAAGCCTAGTTGCACGTATTGGTTCGATTGCTTAATATAAAAATCGTTCTTGGTATCATAACATAAATGCCGACGATGCTTTTAACAGTCTCGAAAATTTTGCTCCCCAAGCAAAATCTTCATATCATACTGATATGATATGCATCAGAAATATATAAAATGAAAAAAACCAAATGGTGAAGTTGAGAATAACTGTAATCGGGTTAAATAGTCCAGTTATGTTTTTCCTTTCATCCTTGCTAATCTGACAACCCCGTAATTTACTGAAAATTTGTCATATCAACAATTGCCAGCTGTTGTCATCATTAAAACTGAAGAATCACACAAATATATTAAAACTAATGGATCGTTTCACAGATATGAACACATTTATGAATAATATAGAGGACTTCAAAATTTTCCACAACAACCCGGGAGACGGCTTAATTAAAAACTGCGTTTCGCATGCAATCAAAATGAAAGCTGAAATTTTGCAATTACTATGGTTACTTTAGCACATGACTTCAGTCTCATTCAAATTACATTCCGTCAGATTAATTGGAGTAGAAGAGATTTAAAACTCAAAATGACAATAGAAGGGGATGTCATTCTAATAGTATCGAGATATATCCAAAAAGTAGTACCTTTCCCTCAAATTATTAACAATACAAGTACAAGTGAAAGTTTTATACTTGGAAAACAAAGTCTTAACCTCATATTAATGGAAAACAAAGTCTTAACCTCATATTAATGGAAAACAATCGAGAGTTATATCAAAAACTCCTTATTACATCAAACTGGCTTTAGTTTTATTTATGTTTTCTGAATAGAAATTCTGATTGTATAATAAATATTGTCATATAAATTAACTAAATAAAAGATGAACTATTGAAAACAGGAATTTTTTACAAGACACATACATTAAATCTTTATTTTTGATCTTAGTATCGAACTCAAATCGAAACATAAGGGCATATACATGTATAACTGGGCGCTGAAATACGACTCTCTCATAGCACGAGTTTATATGGATACCCATATCGATTTAGCTAGGAAGAGATAAATGTTTGAGTTTTGCTGTTAAATGAATCGAATTTTGCCTATGGGTTTTTAGTATAAGTGGTTTTTAAATAGCTAGAATCAATCTGAGAAGTGAATGGTCGTTTTTGCACTAATACTACGACGATGTCACGAGTCGATATGAAGAGGCTTCCAATGTTCAAGTTTCGAATATATATATTTATAGCTGAATGAAATATTTCCGAAAAGACCGTTTCTATTTAATTATTTGTCGTAAGTCGAAATAAACTAAAAATATCACAAAACATCCGCGGTCCAGCTATCGAATATTCATAATGTCTATCCTAGGTGAATGAGTCCAATACTGAATCCTATGGAATGTTATAAGATCCGACGAGCCGATAAAATCCGATGGGATTCCTGGTTGAAGAACTACTAACGGATCCGACAGAAAATTTCTATTTTTTTATTGGGACACAATTTAGTATCAGAAGCCAACACTAGAGGTTGTTCAAAGACCTCCGATGGGTTGCATCGGATCCGACAGTAAGATATCATCGGATCACAATACTAGGGATTCGAATATCGATCCACGGATTAGATTTCTACAGAGATTCATCAGCTTTTTGGAAATTCACAACCAATTGGATCGGGCTGCTGTCGCGGATCCAATAGGATCCGACTGTCGGAATGATTCTCTTTTGTATAAAACATGACTCTTGTTCTTTGTATATCTCTTCTCGTTAGAATTATACGACTTATATTTTATTACTACAGATCGTATTCACAACAGTATGATTTGTATTTCAGAGCTTTGATCAGCGAAGAAATTCCGTTTCAGTATTTTATGCTATCGCTATTTAACATTCCAACTCTATAGAGTTGTGCAAACTTACAAATCTTTAGTACCTCATTATTCAATAGTTTTCTGATGGTACCAGGCTTGCGTAGATTGGAAAGAAAGACCCCCATGTTTCATTGAATTTTGTACTTTTCGATTGTCTTAGGAGATAGAGGATGGCAGAAAACAAGCGCGAAATCTTGGCAATTGTATCGTATAAGTAAAATTTCAGTGACAGCATTGCCAAAAGTGGCAATTTGATTTTGAAGGACAAGTAATAGACTGCCACTTTGTTTTCGATACACACATTGCTATATGTTCTTACTTTCATCGTTAAGATAACTTTTGTATCGTTCAGCATCTGAAGATACCAGCCAACTCAGGATAAGCATTATGACGATGAGATACGGCCGTAACCAAACGCTTAAAATAACCAATACTATCGTTCAGACCGCAAACTGCCTATATGAAGTTGAAGTTTTAGCCCTGATCGTATTACGGTCGTATTTTGCTCTATCGTAAAAGACTATACTCAAGACCAGAGACGAGCACTGCACACGCGGTCTGTCCGTACCTGCAGTGTCACGTATGACTCATACGTTGGACGGCCACGCGACTTCCGTTCACCGATGTTAAAAGTTTAAATTTCTCGAGTTTGACATAGAAGAACAAAGTCAAATTTAATATTTATCTAATGGCGTTGATACTCCATCGCTCCGTTCTCATCCTTTAGAGTCTGTATCGGTTACTAAAAAAGTTTAAATTTTAACGCATTTACGTTCACATCTAATTAATATTGAATTGATCTCAAATACTGACAATATGGCTGTTTCAGGTGATGAAGAACGACAACGAAAAAGATTTAGATCATTAAATGATTTTATAGCCGATTTTGAAGATGATATGAGCGAGTAGCAGATTTTTTTAGGGAGAAACTATCTAAATTAAACTTTTTATTTAGTAAAAAAGTAGAACAAAAGCCTATTCGAAATGACGATGGTACTGTAGTAACTGTATCTTTGCAAGATGATTGCCTCTCACCTGAATATTTGTTAACAACAACGTCATACCAAGTATCAAAACCCGATGAAATGGACCAATATTGCGCTATATGAATCTCATGCAATCTGATTCGAAAAGATTCGATGTTATTTTAGTCACAAGAATCTGTTCGAAAAACATTACCATCATTGTCTAGATATGCTCGAACAATTCATTCGATACCATCAAAATCTGCCTCAACTGAACGGGTTGTCAGCATATCTGGTTTGGTGTTAAGCAATCAACGCACGTATCTATGACCAACACATTTAGATGACTTATTGAAATTGAAAAAGGCTACGAATAACGTTTTCGTGTTCAACTTATTTTGAATATATAAAAACGATCTTGTTTCAAGTATGAATATAAATATTTATGTTGTCGTGCTTTTTTCTCTTCTTGATATGAAAATGATTTGGTGTTAATAGTAAGATGCTCTTATATATGTATTTGTTTTCTTTTTGTTTTTTGATATTTTTATAAACGATTTTGAATAAAATATTATTTTGACAATGAACAAGATATACGAAACATGAACGTGGAAGTTTATCTGTGCATTTTGTGTCTTGAATATAGTATGGCTAGATGATTATCCTATGTTCACTATATCAGACATGATGTGCCGACTCTTACCTAAAGCCTATGTATTATTGTGTACCTAACCAATGGATATCGAGTGAGTGGCCGCCGGACGGCAATGTGGAGGTAGGGATGGACCGTCTGTCTCACTTGACACAGGTGCGGAGCGGTCCGTCCTCTCGTCGAAAAGGCTTTTGTTGCAGTAACCGCCGCCGTCACAATTTTATATCTGGCGTCATCGTTTCCCCCGTCCGCATCTCCCTTTCGCAAATGCGGTGCACGCTTCTGATCAAGATCTTCATACGGTCGAAAAATCAAATATCCATCCATTTTGATCATTTACGGCACGTTGAAAAACGGCCGTTTACGACCATGCTTCTTCAGTCTGGGATACTGTAGATCTCCTTGAGCTGAATTGACAACTTCCTAAAAGTTTCTTTTGTGTTACGAGCTGATTTTTGATTGATATGAAATGCGATGCCTACCAAAAAAGAATCGGTCGAAAGATTCATGTAAAACTTGAACGAAGTCTGAAGAAGCTAGAGAGTTCTTTTGCAGATCTAGTAGTAGTAAAAATTAAAAAAGTCCTGAATCCCAACTACAAAGTGAGAAAAATTGTCCAGCATTAGACTTCAATTTTTGACGTAGTAATTCCACCTCTATTCACAAAACAAGATAGTCGTGATTCAGAAGTAGTTAGTCAGTTTTCATGTGAACCAGAACGATCCCTTTTAGGAATGATTGCAATACTTCTTCTGCTGACTAGCGTCATCATTCGACCATTTCACTCCTACTCTGATCATTTTTGATTGATCCCTTGATAATGTCCAATAGAATATGGAATATAAACCAAGCCATACCATACATACATACATAAATACATATATTCGTATAGGCAATTCATCGTATATAATATCAAACTTCTATATCAGTTTTCAGATGGACAACGATTTCATCGAGCAATCAATTTTGCATGATGATGATGATGATGAAGACGTAGGAAAATTCCATCCGTCTTTAGACAGCCTATGTTCATATCTCGTTTTGTTTTAGCAATCGCATAGTCAAACAACGAAGCACAAACATGAGAAATTAATTGATTCCATCGTACATTTAGATGGTAAAAAGCGGTAAGTTGACGCAGTTCGCTTTACTTTCTTTTATTCATAATTAGCACTCACAAATAATTCAACACAGGAAAGTAATAATTCGAAAGGAACCTATTAGTATACCAAATAATCTTATTGCATCGACACAAACATGTGAGTGAATATCAATGAATTTCATTTCTTGTTAACTATTTTCTTTTTCATATTAATTAGCAACAGCGTCGAAAAAGATTAAAAGTCATCAATTATTATCAAGTTTAAAAAAAACTTCATCATTACAAATACAAACATTAAAAAAGCAATTATCGAAAGTTAATAAACATCAAGCTGTTCTTCAACAACCATTACAAAAATCACAAGCAGAAAAGGTTTCATTTAACATATCGATATGTTTATTTTAATCTAAAATTCATTTGATTATTTTCTTAGGCTGAACGTATAGCTGCCTATAATCAAGAAAAGAAATCACTCAGTAAATGGGATTCCATTGTCGAAAAACATCGAACTGTAAATCACTGTCATTTTTCTTCTTGCTATTCTCATTTAAACTGATTCTGATTAAACTTAGGCTGAATCATTGAATTTCCCACTACAAAATGGTGGTGTTCAATTTCAAACAACACAAGAGTTCGTTGGAAAATTTCAAGTAAATGAACGTTTTCGTTTCGTTTGAACGATAAGACAAGATCAATTCTTATTTGTATTTCATAGACATTAAGTTCTCTCGAGAAAGACATAGCAGCTATATTACAATCAAGTAATAATAATATTCAACCGAATTCACTGCTGACACAGGCTGAAAAGAAAATAATCAGTAAAATGGATTTACTCGAGGTAAACTTACGTGATCCGAGAAAATCTACCGCTAAAAATAAATCAATGTTTTATTCTTTTCAAGGCTAAACAAAAATTAAATGAATTGAAAAAGATGCGTGCTCTTATTTCATATCAACAAGCGAAATTTAAACGTGTTGGAAAAATTAAAAGTAAAAAGTATGTTGAACTAATGATGTTTGTATCAACAGGGAAAAAATGGACTTGTAAAAATCTTTTGTTTCATCCGAATCGATTCGGTTTATTGTCGACGATTAATATCTCCTCTTATGTGATATTATATTCAGTGCTTTGAAATGTATGTGATGAAGTTCTGCTCATGTTATTCATGAAAAAACTGCCTACATTTTAATTACTAATGATACAATTTGCAACTAAAAGCTTTCGTCCTCTTCACATAGAAGAAGTCAGTAGAATTTCTTCAAGCTTACTGAGTGTACATTGATTGTATGTTAGTTTCTATAGACATTCTAGGTAAAAATGATCAATTAGATTCATTTTAATAGTCATATTTTCCCCATTCTATTTGTATGAAAACATGACTTTTTTTTACTTTTTCTTTCTCAAACTGCTTCATTGAAAATTATACTATACAATTGAAGATCATTCGTGACAACATGTAAATGATAACATGAGAGAAGACGTCGAAATTAGATATTCGCAAGCGTTTAAGTATTTTTAGTTTTACATTATTGATCATGTCCATTCGATTTGAATCAAATTCAAAATAGTTAATCAATCAGAAAAAGACAGTCTTTGAAAATTCTATTGGATTGATTATATTTAACTAATTTATAGAAATAGTTCTTTCGAATCTAGAAAATATATAACGAATTATTTAGCTCTATGCCAAAAAAAATTTTATTAGACATGACTTTAGATTTACGAGGACATGTGTAAATAATCTTAAAATGAAGCCTTTGAAAAGAGATTTCATTCATAATTATCCATGTGCTTTCCGTTGGACATTTCATTGTGCTATCTATGATGAATTCCATAGAAATATGCACGTGATAGTTTTACATAGTGTCATATTAAAAAAATAACCTTGTGCTATACATGTGTCCTATTTTGAGATAAATGTTGTTCTTTTATCATCATTTATTACATTGATTCTCTTGACTACATGTAAACATTGACAGTAATTTTAATACTTCTTAGGTCACATTGTCATTACTGTCAGAGAAGTTAGCAGAATATTAGAAAGTACTACAAAAGACCTATTTCTTTCGATACATTCATTTCGAACTATTTTTACACTTCATCTTATAAACAACAATATGTTGTCTACTTCAGGATCTATGATAATTAAAAGCTACAGAATATCGATTTAGAAAGATTTTTAGAGATTGATGCTGAACATTTTTTTTTTGAAATTATTGCTGTAGTTATGTTTTTAATTAGTCAAATCATGTACATAATTAGTGAGACTTTTGCAATCCAATTTCAACGTATGAGTGGATATCAGTATCTTTCATATGATTACAATATAAAATTTCAAAGCGAGATTGGGAAAGACATAAATACTTGGAGAAAACCATACTGCATCATACTAAAAACTAAAGCATTCAATGTACGCTTGTGATCTCGATGCTACTGGCTTGATTAACGCGTGCATCCTAGAGTTTAATTTTTCAATGATTAGTAATATTAGATCAAACTAGAGTTACTGCACAGATGTTGATCAACTTTTCATTGAACAAAGTAGGTGAAAAATAGCTTTAAAATACTCGTAGAGAATCTAGAGAGAATGTATTTTAGGATAATATTTTCAAAAAAGAACATCTTTCCTGTAACGTCGTATCCTTTTACAAGAATGACTTATCATGATAAAAGTAATAAGTGTAATAAAAAACCAAATCCTTCAATATAAACGGGACACAATGACCCTTATTACAATCGTATTTTTATACTCTTCAATGTACCTCATTTGCAATTTCTATTCTGTTTCAATTAAATACTCTCTCTTTGATACCCTGAAAGCTTGATTTATAACAGTATGATACCGCATTCGATGAGATGATAACAAATTTAAAAATCATTCACACTAAAATTTGCTAAAACAATGGTCAACAGTAATTCCCGACACTCGTCTTGCTCCTATTTCAGAGACAATGATTAAAACCACGAATATCGGTACAAGTATGACTTGAAACTGTAGACTGAGTATCCTTCACAGGTTCGACAATATGTTTTGTTGGATTGGTGCAGAATCCAGTTGAGTATTTAATAGGTGAAAGAATGAAAATCTGATGTGATAATGTTGTCTTTTGTAGGCCATAGTTTAAAAATATGCTTCTCACCGAAATAGAAAGCACAATATAGAAGTTTTTTCATGCTTTTAATTTCAATTCAAAGTATGCCTTTACTAAAACCTCTCTGTGCAGAGACCACACGAAAAATGATGATTATTCTTCAATTAGAAATCGAAATCGATTACAGCATCAATAGCCAAACATTTATAATTTCCTGTAAACAATAGGACAATATTATTGATATTGATTAGATATCTCAATAAATTTTGGGAAAACTTTAAGTTCTTTTACATAGAATCATTTACTTCATCGAATCGATCAAAAGTTTCACGATCATATGTGCTATTTGGTTTTTCATTGCACAGTTTTGTTTTTGGAATGGGTCAATAGGTTACATGACTCACGAGTTGAAGTACTTCTAGATCAATCATAAATTGAGTTTAGGTTGAATGTTTCCAAATACCTTGCGATTGCAAGAAGATTATTTCAATGCTGTTTTTTTTTGTTTGTTGTGTTAAACAGGTTTCGTCGTCTAGTACGCAAAGATCGTCAAAAACAAGAGGAAAAAGATTTAGAAAAATTATCTGTTGAAAATCCAGATCAATTTCTTGAACGATTAGAACAACTTGAACGACGTCGTATAGAAGAACGCTCAACATTACGACATAAAAATTCAACAAAATGGGCTAAAGAAAAGAGATTATTATCAAAATTCAATACAAAAGTACAAGGAACTTAGATCTTTTTCATCTAATTGATGAATTAATTTTTGTTTTTCACTTTTAGGTACGAGAAGATATTGAGGAACAATTAAAACTCGGTAAACAGCTAAGCACCAAACAAACTGAAGCTGACAGCGATGATGATGATGATGATGATGATAATGATGACGTTGAAGAACGTGATGAAAAAGCATCATCGAAATCAATAGTAAATGTATCAAAGAAGAAACCAATGGAGATTCCTTTGATTCTCGCTCCATCACAAGTCGAGACGGAAGCCAATCCATGGCTAACGAC
This sequence comes from Rotaria macrura, assembly GCA_900239685.1. Lineage (NCBI taxonomy): Eukaryota > Metazoa > Rotifera > Eurotatoria > Philodinida > Philodinidae > Rotaria > Rotaria macrura. The sequence goes on along the minus strand of OENT01000787.1, from coordinate 64,201 downwards.
AACAAATAGTCCAGTTTTGCCATCATCTGAATATTCGAAACCAGCTGAAGTGCGCAATGAAGATGCTTCATCATCTTCAGAAAGCGAAGAAGAAGAAGTTGACGTTGAGGAGGAACATATGGATGAAAAAGAAAATCAAACGGAATCAACTCCAAATACATCTGTCGAACATTTGAATATGCCTGATAATACAAAACGACTTGAAATCGCACCGAAACAAACTGAACAGCATCAAATGAATATTCAAGAAGCATTTGCTGATGACGATGTTCTTGCAGAATTCGAAAAAGAAAAAGTAATTGAATATGAGTTAGAAAAGTAACGAATAGAATTTTTTCAAATTCGTGTAACAACATCAAATATGTTGATGAATAACGATTTCAATCACCGACAAAAATTGTTCTCATATGGTATTAGATTTTCTATTAAAAGACGTCATGTTCTAGTGTGAAAATTACTTCTCTCATTCCATTTCTGATGGTTTAAGTAAAATGATGAGTAGGAAACAGGTCGTGAATTCGATAGAATAAAGCAACATATTGATGATTAGGAACAGTAGCTACACATTGTACTAGACATTATTATTGCCGCAGGGGTTCTACTAATAGCTTTTTTTTGTATATTCAGGGTGAAATTATCGATCGAGATCGTCCAAAGCCAATTGATTTATCATTACCCGGCTGGGGTGAGTGGGCTGGTTCTGGTGTACCGGTTAACAAGCGAAAAAAACGAAAGTAAGCAACGATGATAAATATAAAAACGCACTACATTTTACAATGTTTTCGATTTGATTCTTGTAAGATTTTTAATAAAACCAAAGCCTGCACCACCTCGCAAAGATGTTCATCTTCAACATGTAATAATAAATGAAAAAGCAAATGATAAGATCTCTGAACATCGCGTATGTATTCTTTTAATAAAAAACAAAACGAAATAAAACTATCTACTTCTCGTTTATAGGTTAGCGATTTACCATTTCCATTTGCTAATGTTGAACAATTTGAATCATTGATTCAACAACCATTAGGTCGAGAGTGGAATCCTGAAACGGCATATCGTCGTTTAAATCAACCGAAAGTACGTACACGTATTGGTGTACGTATACAGCCATTGAATAAACAAGATGTTTTTCTTAAACGTCATCATTCGAAACAACACAATACATCGTCGCTTCAGTTTAATTTATCGAATAACAATGAAGAAAAACCTATGGAACAAGATTCATTATTCGATAATGATCACAGTCAAAAGAAAAGGATTAAAAAGAGAAAGACAACACAAATGAACTAAAAATTGTTACATCATTGTTGATTGTTTTTTCTTGTTTTTGTGCTACTATATCAAATATACGTTTGATGTTGATGCATCATATTTCAAACTAAAGCAAACAAATACAATTTATTGTTCATAAACTGCGCATGAATGTTCTTTAATGCAAAGATAATCTATCTAGTTTATTTGTGCTACATTTTCATCATTGTTACACACTTAAAGACAAGTCTTGACGAGAGTGACTACTTACTGAGAGAATTTTCTAGATTACTTTGTTACTTGTTTGCTTAGACAACGCTATGGAAGGAGCATCCTTCCTTTTACATCTATCATAAACGTCGATAGATCCAAAAGGAATAAATAAAAAACATGCACACCAAAATATTTTCGTTGAAATACGTCATTCCTCGAAAATTGAATGAGATGGATGAGGACGAGTAGCTGCGGTATACTAAAACCTTAAATATCACTTCAGTCATAAGCTCATAGTTTACTATATATATATATATATATATATATATGCTTGAATCTAGTTAGGAATAATGCTGGTTAATCCTTTTCTTTCTCTATCATACCATCCGTATTGGCAGATAAAATCTATTGGAAAGAAAAAATGTTCATGATTTTCTAGTGTTCTGACTAATTTATTCAATTCTCTGTTGTGCAAAACATATCGATCGAAAAAATAGTTCTCATTCGAATATGTAGAAGTGTCATTTATTGCACTTCAAAATTTCATACACTTACTATATTTCTTTCCAAGTTTAGAACATCTATCTATTAGATTTAATCAAGAAAAATCGAGCATAATAATTCTTCGAAATGAGCTCTGCATTGTAGAAAATATGAAACAACATAACATTCTACATAGATAGATATTTGATTCACAATTGAATTCCTTTCGAAAATCATTTGGCGATGAGTTATGAATATTGATTTTCTTTTCATAACTAATGTTTTCAATGAACTCAATTATTTCTTTTCATTCAATTAGATCAAATCAATCTCATAAAATAAGTATATGACGTACGAAACAAAAAATGCTTACAGACGAATATGTCTTGGTACCCTGATCTTATCATCTATCTTTTTTCTTATTCTAGCGCATTATTAGTTGAGAAATAATTTAGTTCACGCATTTATGTGTCTGTATATTTAATCGAATGTGTGTAGATTTTGTACTTTTGGTTGCTATTACTGCTCACTCCTCGACAGGATGTATGTCTGAAGCGATAGCATCAGACGTCATGTCGTTTATTCTTTATTGATACGCCGCAGGTGATAACAAGATGGTTAATTTAACTGCCTGTGACTCTATGCAGCCTTGCTTTGATGAATCCTTCTTCTTAGCTTAGACATAGTAGAAAACTTCGAATTAGGTACTGCTTTTAGTAATTGTTATTATTATGATCGCAAATGGTTGATCTAGGTTTTCACATGAGAAAAAGAAACTGCGGATATTGAGCGAAAACGTTTTACCTACCGTAGATATCAATTAGAATCTTACATTTCAGATACCGATGTATTAAGTAATAATTATGTTCTATTATTGTGTAACTTTTTCATTTCTTATTGAGAAAAATTGCACTTATATGTCATGCACAATACAAGTCCATCGTGGCATATACTAAGGTAGAACGGTACAGATTTCGACGTGCTGAAATATCACAATTTTCTTTTCTATCGATAATAAATTCTTTGGCGTAGGTCAATCGTATCGAATTTATAATTCATAGTCAATCATTTCTTCGATGTTGAAAAAAGATCTTTTAATTTGGCGGATTAAGTTTTTTAAATGAATGAAAAAATTCACTGAATATATTTATACATTTTTTTATTTAATTATTGATAATGAAAAAGAATACTTCATTTCTAGTGCAAGGAGTACTTCCGTTTGTATTATCTCGTGAAAGACATTCATTTATAATAAATTATAGGCATATCATATTATGCTTTTAACTCGAATCAACTAGAAAGCGTGAAAGATTCTGCATTAATATAGTACATAAGCTTTAATAGAATGCATGTAATAAAATGCGTTAAGCATGAGTTAATCTTACGAAAAGAAAAACTGAGCGTATCTAGTTCTTTTGTTCATATGATCTGAGTTGTTGAATCTTGAATATCTAGAGAATTCTTGTTGATAGATTGTGTGCCATCGAGTTATAACTATAGAAATGTGTTGACTTAAGGCGTCCTCTGCAGGTAGATTAAAGCAGAGAAGTAAATTTGAGTTTTAAAAATATTTGATCGCTAATGATCATAATTATTTTGAGACGAGCTCGTTTTTTAAATAGTCGGGGCTACATGATTTTAGCGCCACAATCATTACAAATTTTCGTATAGAGTATAACTACAATGAATGCTTGTCCATACATTATATTTAGTTTCAAAGAGTCACAGCAAGAATAAAATTGACAATTCAAGAAGAGAATGCCCGAACCGGGCACCGTTCTTGATTCTACGAGTATATCAATGAGAACGATGGATGTGACCCCAACTATGCGACATGGATCAGCAGGAACAACAACAAACTGTTCAAGTGTACCCGATGATCGTGAAATTTTTAAAGTATGATATTTTTCTATTGAGTGATATTACGGATGATGGCTAAAAGGTATTCACAAACGTTTTAGGCCCTACATGACTGTATGAAAGATGTAGGAAAATTTCGGCAATATACCTATTATCTTGGTACATCATGTGATACAACTAAATTACGAAACAAAGTTCAAAAATTAAAAGAACGTATTAATCGTAGCTTCTATCATCAACGAGAACTCATTGGGAATGGAGCATCGTCAGCAGGCCTGTGAGTTGAAACATTTTACTTGAAATATGTCGAGTTATTTATTTATTTTTTTGTTGATATATTTAGAATAAAAAGTGATCTGGCTGTACGTCGCTTTGAGAAATGTTTATGTTTTACATTAGCTTCACTTAATTATTATGAAGATTTACTTCATAAATTTTCTATTCTACTCGTCTATTTTCCCATAGCTACCGGAGGTAACTACAAAAGATCACTCGTAATGTGCATGGAAAAACTATTTCGTGAAATGAATTCTAGATCGTACAAATGTTGTTAATTTGGGTTTTGAAGATTCTACAATAAATGCCGATGAGGTTTCATATGAAAATCATGAAAATGAAGAAAATGAAACTAATCGCTACATTGAATTATTGAAGTAAGTCGAACATATTTATTTTAACAAAGAATAACATACAGAAATTTAATTGTTCGTTTTGTAGTGAAATTCAAGGTGTTCAAACTCTTCGTGAAGAAATCGAACAAATTGATATTTATCAATTGCGACATCACGCAACATCTTACTCAAAAGATTTTGGTACACTTTGAATATGAGTGACAGAAAGAAAGCATTTCATGTATTTATTTGTTTCATATAGTTGAAAATATGCATAAATATACGACAGATTTAATCACTGAAAATACCATTAGAAAACCTAAGAAAAGACATCGTTCAGCACGATGCTACTATTTGAATGATGAAAATTCGTCATCCGTACGTTGATATTCTATGTATAATTGTTGTAATGTGTAACTATTCTTATGTTGTTATTGTAAGATCTATAGTGTATGTTTTTATTGAAATATTTTTCTTTTGAACTATTTTATTTTTATTTGAACATTTTAGTTATCACTGTGTCATCGACGGTTTAATCGACGAGAATTTCTATGTGCTGTAACCCTTATTTTGTCCATTTCGATTATTATCGGTATTATCATTGTTATTATTACAGCAACAAAAAGCAAACCTACTGGTCAATGAATATTTTGATGGTCAGATCGATTATTTCCGACATTTGTTTAAACGAAGTTATTAGGATTGATGAACATTATTTATATGTATAGATATCTCGTCAAATGTATTACATTTGTTCACATTTTCTTTTTTGTTTCATCTGTAATTGCTTGATTTGTATGCATATGTACTGCTATTTGATGTTATATGTTTCAGATTAATATCATTCATCTTGTATATCTTATTTGAGATAGTCACTCGACATTACAATAATAATAATTGAATTCGTTGAAATCAACATCCAAGATTTTCGCCTATGGAACTTTTCAAAAATTCACTATTATTTGTTTTACAACAAACTTCGATCATAGCCGGCACAACAGCTAAATAAATGCTGTCTAGAATAACCTTGTATTCAGATGATAAAAAATGGGAACATTGGTTCACGACGCTGAACATTCGTTTTATTCTATTTCTATGGGTGTGCTATTGACATATTTATATCTGGTATTTGTCTTTATTAGGAAAGTTGAATATTGATGAATTTCATATCCTATGAGTTAAGTAACGCAAAAAACGCCATTCTTATTTTTCTTACTTATTCGGAATGGAAAGATAATTGTCTAGCAGCCATCTCTGTTTTTATTTTCTATTACAAGTTTGTGTTTAGCTTATCATTTTTTAGTCAAATGTCAGAAGCAAGTCGTTTCCTATTATTTTTCAAGACACACCAGACATTCGACTACGAGAAAAATGTAAAACATGTAATATTACAACTGTTATGAATACAAGTGAAACAATTATATTCAATGAAACTACTGATGCAGCATTAGTGTCATCATTTTCAATGAATTGATGTAGATGTGACTCGTCTTTCTATTCATCCAACCTCGTAGTACCCGCTAACAGATCAACAGGCGCAATATAGCTTGTCTTGAGCTTATGTTAAATATGACCTTGAGATTGATGAGCATAATGTTTAAGATGAATTCATGTTGAACTCTTGTCTATCTTATGATTAATTAATATTTATCAATATTAGACTTTTAATGAGAATGTTTCTTTTTTACTATAGCTACTCGAAAAAAGTTTATTGTTTCCCCTAGGAAGCCTTTTCTTTTTCTACGGCTTATGGGTTTGTTAAATTAAAGTTGCTTCCTTTTCATCGTCGATCTTGGGGAATTCGCACAGTTTTGATCCTGCATACAAAATTTAGGAGTGGAAAAACTCGAATACAAGTTATTTATATCCTAAGATACAACGTCTAATTATATCCTTTCATATCGTGACCTATTTAGCACAGTTCTACTCTATATTTAACGTATTCTCAGTAACTTAAAATAAGTCATAATTTCTAAGAGTCAACTTCTATCATCATTTTACTTCCATTTGATGTTTAAATAAAGGCTAGATTTCAAAACAAACATCTGAACGAGACAAGTGATGAATGTTGATTATATATAGACTAAATATAATAGCTGAGTAATCTGTTATTCATCTCGTAGAATGCAAGTTATACAAAGCAATCATTCTGATAGTTATCACAATCTTCCAACATTAAAATGCATGTATCGTTTTTCTTATTTGAGTCATTAAGATGAAATAAGAATAGCATATTAAACAAAAACATGATGATTTACATTTCATTGATTAATACTGTGAGACAAAGAAAGTCAAGTTTACAGTTTTCATCGGATTATTATTCGATCGATATGAATCAACAGATTCATATTTATGAGATACTCAAAACTAGAGAAGTTTTATTTCATTAAATATTTCGAATTTTACCGTAAGATTATTCTACTGAATGTTCAACATATAACCGAAAAACTCGTGATAAGTACAAATTTCTTCAACGAACAGACCTAATGACATTTATCATATCCTCTAGGTTGCAAGTTAGACTGATAAAGTTTTCTTAAAATCTGCCATTGAACTTATTCTTATGAAAGAAAATAACAATATCTTTCTGTTTTGTAAATGTGCTATCTTCGATGATTAGTATTCTTTTTAATTGAAAGGTTTAATATCTATGTATAACTAGATCAATTTATTGGGTGAACTTTCATTTAAACTATAAGGAAAATTGAGTCGGGTGATCGTTACTCGAGAAGAAATTCCCAATAGTACGAATGCTCTCGCATTTTTTCTTCAGATTGTAAGTAACAGTTGCGAATAAGCTCAATACGAACTAAATATATATCTATAGGATTGGTTCTATCTACATTTGTTGATGAAAGTAATATGTCAATGAAATAAATACATCGAGAGTGTATGTTTGAATTTCGAACAGATTTTAATCATCTCGAATCGAAGAAAACAAAATCTCTCATGAGAATACTGTCCATAGCTAATTGAAAAGATAACTGTCATTCTAGCTTAATTTTGTTTTTAGATAATTTGAACAATGATCGAAGGATATGTTTATATATTTCCAGTGTTAATTTGTTTATTCGTAACACTTGCTCATTTAATTTCGTAAGCTATTGTTATATTTTCTTGATGATTTTTGTTTATTTTGTTTTTGTAAATTGTATTTATCTAGTTTCATTGTTGCTATTCATTTGGGTCATTCAAAATTTGACTATTCACTTCTCAGGTACAATTATATTAGATTTGAAAATAAATCCAAAGTGACAAGTTCTACCTTATAAATCTACATGTAGTTCAATGTCTATGTCAATGACGTGACATATTAGCGTAATACTATAGAATTGATGGTAAAATATTCAATCTCATATTGTGATGTTCGGTGCATAAATTCAACAAGCAATGGCAAAAAGACTAACTCGTTCAGCAAATTTTTAATTCTCTTTGGCCTAATTAATCTTCTTTTGTTTGAATGAACATGTGGGAATCATCCTTCTTCTAAATTCGTAGTTGTGAAGCGCAAATAATTTCATCACCTCGAAAGATTCAAACAAGGATGTTCTATAATTATAAATGTACCCTATTGTATAAAAATAACGAGATTAAAATGCACATCAATCCTTTGTCATATATATCCAGTATCTTGTCATGTTGATTAGAAGAAGAAAAAAGGCAGATATAGAATGGATATCAGTACAAATGTGGGCATGTAAAATGGTGATAAAACAAAGTATTTGTTTTTTTTTCGATAAAAATCAGCATATATATATATATTTCAATCAAACCCTAGTGAAAATCATCAAACATTTTTAGTAAAAGAATGATAGGGCAAGATCATGTTGTTTCGAAATGAATGAGATGTCACGATATCTTTTTATCCAAAATGCTCGATTAAGATTTCACTAATGAAAATTGTCGTCTTCTCCTTTGTTTTGTCTCAAGTTCAGAAGACTTTAAGAATGCCATGAATCTATAATTATGTTAAGAGAACCAAAGCAGACTAGTATTACCGCGAAGATGGAGCCGGAGTTGAAACATGCTCATCGGAGGCAGTACCTAACAAAGTCGCATAAATCTTGCATCACATATCATATCGCCATCATTCATATTTCTTTGAATATATATATATATGAACAGAGCGATCTCGAGATTGGAACTGAAATCGAAGAATTTCACGCGTGCAAGTTTTTTTTTTCGGTTATAAAAATAGAATTATATTAAATTGTAAAATTTATGATTTGATTTCACTAGAAAAATGACCTTTGAATGTTTTTTTTTTATAAAGCATCACTTCATGTCTTAATGGAAGAAGTATTGTTTGTTCTAGGTTATTTTCAAAAAAAATTCATTTAGATTAAATTTGTTGTAACTTCTGAAATCATCTATAATTAAGTCATTGTTCTATCTCATTTTCTTTATAATGTATTCAATATAAGTCTCGTGTCCAAAGATTTTTCAATGGAATGTCTTTCAGGAAGTAAACTCTCAACATGACTTGATGAAGTGTCTGCTTGTTGAGTTCACTTTTGTAGACATTATTCACCGTTTTGTTTTAATAAATTATCGATGCTCGAATATAATCAACACATGAAATATTCAACAGTATCTGCTATTCAAGTATCTATGTCTTGACATTCATAGAGTTTTACGAGTTATGTTTTTAATTATGAATTGAATTCTTGCCTAAAAGAATTGAGTTTAAAACTTTATCTCTATCATGATACTTATTCAGATTGATTATTTTTAATTTAGTTTTTCATTAAATAATTCGCCAGAATCATGTATTTATTCACAAGTTATGAACGTTACTGTATTCATTGGTAAGTGAATTTTATGTTTAGAATAATCAATTAAAAATCATTCACATTTTCTCTCTAGTTATCATAACGATTTATATTCGTTATCTTCAGATGTAAGTAGATAGTAAATATATATTCTATTCGTTGTGCATTTTCTTCTTTTTCCCGTAGATCAGAAGTTATTCGCAATCATCCAACATGTGGAAGTAAATATTCTCAATTAAATTTAACATTTCTTACATGTGGGGTGATATCTGCATTTGGTATCAGTATGATATCAAATTTTCCAGTTAGTATTGATTGTATTCTTCTAAATTGATTTTCATTATTTTCTATTCTTAGCATACAAATGTATATTTCGTTCGTATGTGTGCAACATACATAACGTTTATAACCAGTGTTGGAGTATTGCATTGTGAAATGCTTTTATTATTTTGGATTCGTCCATTGCTATATACGAATAGAATGTTACCATTGATTAGAATCATGCTGACTATTGTGGCTACTTTAACACTTATTATATGTAAGTTGTTGAATATACTGATTAGATGAACTTGTTTTAAAATGATGACATAGTACGTACTATGGCTGAGATGAGAAGTTAAACAGTGTTCAACATCTAATGTTTTGTCAACGATACGATATTTTTTGATAGCGGAAAAGTTTTCAAGATTTCCAGCACGTATTCATGGATATCTATTCAGAAATGAACAAATCCTGCTTTTTTAAAATCTTGTGACCGACTATTCTCTTTAGATCTTCATTCTTTGTATGTATGCAATTTTCTTTAGAAGAACATATCGAGATGTAAAGCATTAGAAATTATCACTTTTTCATTTGAAGTCATTACTTTTACTATAATTAAGAGCATCGTTTTCTGAATTTCTTCGGTACATTGAACTTGCCATCATTCATAAAATACAAAGTAACTACCAAAGGTTATAACGTACGTTCGATTGTAATAAAGTTGTTTATACATAAAGAAATATTGCGTTCGAGTTCTTAATTTAGAAGTAGGGTCACATGACATTATAGAACACTTATTTGGATAAGTCTATGATGACAATATGAGCCACATGCGTCCATCGTATTATTTATACTTTTTTTCTTTTTCTTTTTCTTAATCAGGATCTACTTATGAAGAAACTGATAGATCTTTTGTTAAATGAGGTCTAGTAGGACTTAGGTTATCAACAGTGCTGATTCCGAATATAATTACTACAGTTGTCTATAGGTCTCTAATCATCGGGGTTTTAGAAAAACACTTTTCTACAGTTAAAGGTTTTTTGTCTTTAAAATTATTTTCTTTTCCATCCGAATTGTAGAGCATCCTGATTAGGTCATAAAAACGTTTTATTTGTTTTTTACTGAAATCAATTTTTGAAAAATAAGTATGAGCAAAATGGAATTGCTGGCTGTTTGGCCCTCTATTATAGTACGCGTGGAGTGTTCGAAATATTTTATCATAGACTTATCGAATCAGCTATCCTCATTGATTTCTAGAGAATGATTCGATCGAGAAGAAGAAAGGTTGACAAAAAAATTGAAATTCGAAATTGCTTCTCCGATTTCTAAATTCTGCATTCATAAAAGTCGTCAGAAATTTCATGTATAGAAATCACACACAGCAACTATGAAGCCTAAGCAACAAATCTTTAGGTAACTGTGTGTGTAAATTCAAGTCTTGTAAATATTCTCGTCTATGTTCTAGACGTGTGAAATCTTGTAGAAAATAAATCCTGTTAATAACAGGTGGATCGAAAGTTTCGAGACAGAAAATGTTTGCTCATTTTTGGTCCACTTGAAAATATTTCAGACGTAACGGAAACTATCAGCTCTTGTTCGAAAGTAGTGAGGGAATCTTTGAAAAGTCTTAACAATTAAATTGAACGACGCATAAACAGCTTTTTTCTTAACCCATGTATGTCTCTTTGCGGATATGATGAAAGTTATCGGAGACTTATTTACAAAATGGGATATTCAACTAAGTTGAAGCTTTAACATAAGTGAAGTTCTATGTATTTTGTTAGAAGTTCCTTTTTGTGAAAAACGCCTTTTTTGTCAAAAAGTCGATTTCTCATTCAAAACAAACTCATGTAATATATTTTGTACGGCAGATTTTGCTCTACCAGCTGATAGAGTAATAAAAGTTGCAATTTTAGTTTCCCATCGCCATAACTAAAATATAAATAAATGTGAAAAAATTTCCCGTCCAAACAAATTTTTCAGGCCTTTCTAAGATTCCCTCAGTACTTTAGAACAAAACCTGACAAAAGCTTCCCAATCTCATATTCAGAAAGAGCACAAAATTTTGGTTCTAATTCATAGTTTTCGACGCGTCTGAAATATTTTCAAGTGGACGAAAAAAGAGCAAACATTTTGTTTCAAAGCCTTCGATCCACCGGTTATTGCTCGTTATTTTATAAGATTATATTTTGATCATTCCTTCATTGAATATTACATCCATGAAGATAAATAAGTATGTATCAATGTAGTGGAAGCAGAAAAAAACACTATCGATTAACGAATTCCAAAAATCCCATCTAATTTATTTATTTCGTCTTGGAAATGACGATCTAAACACAAGCAGTGACACAAACAATCTTATGCATAGTCTATATACACCATTCCAAAATTGATTTAAATAAAAAGAATAATAGATTTTTATCACCTCATCAATATGTTCTACAATCTTAATGGATCAGAGAATAACTTTTAAAGACAAAAAAAACTTTCATTGTAGAAAAATGTTCTTCCAAAAACCCGATGTTTAGAAGTTTACATGTAATTGTCATAGTCATATTCAGAATCAGTACTTTCGATAATCTAGGACTCACTAGGTCTTATTTAACACACAGTTTACCAGTTAGATCCGTTTCTTTAGTTTTCAATTTATCGGTGAGTCAGCAAATGAGAAAATTAAATTAAAATCATACAGATAGCTTCAGTAATCTTTGAATGAACATTCATTAGCCTCTATAGGAAAGAGATACTTTTGACATTAAATTTTTGTAAGATCCCATAATCAGCCAGATTATGAATGAAGTCGTGTTATTTCACAAATAGTTTAACATCGGAATATACGGTTACTCTGTTTAACAAACGCGAGATCAATAATTTCTTACAGTAATTTTCTCGGTACACCAATAGTTGAAAAGAATATTTCGTTTTCACAACAGACATTACTTCTACGAAGAATATTTCAACTGAATGATTATCATTTACCCTAAATTCTGGTACCCTGAATGTATCCCTAAATTCAATCCACATTTGTGGATAATGAAATCGAAAAAGTGAAAACTAGTAACCAAGTAGGGATTTTGATTTAGGGATTTTTT
>OENT01000787.1:0-51179 GCA_900239685.1 Rotaria macrura | reverse complement strand
AAAAAATCCCTAAATCAAAATCCCTACTTGGTTACTAGTTTTCACTTTTTCGATTTCATTATCCACAAATGTGGATTGAATTTAGGGATACATTCAGGGTACCAGAATTTAGGGTAAATGATAACTTAGCATTTCAACTAGGAAACATTTATTTTAATTGAAGTCTTCAGCTTAATAAAAAATTCCTCAATACTAATTTTTTGTCACAAGTAGGAAGAAATTACGATGCCAACGACAACGAAGGGAAGTTACTGAGTTAAAATAACATATACATCTAATGCCCCAATCCTCTCGTGATTGGATTATGCTTGTTTAGAGTAACTTCTAATGAAATAGTATGGAAATGACTGCTCATAGAAAATGTTCGTTGCAGAGTAAATTTCTTGCTATCGAATTATATGACTTAACTAAAAATGGGATTTTCAGAAAAAATATGTCTAAAAATTTTTCTATAGACTGATTCTACAGTGTCATCAAATTTTTCTTGTTTCTTCTGCATAATTTAACTGTTTTCTCGACTCTCAACAAAATAAAATGCTAATCATATCATATTTTATTTCACTTCGACAAATATATACGGTTGAATCGACAGTCGCATTTCGATACTTACCTCTTAATTTATGTAATTAAATGCTAACACGTTTTATTGTTCATTATTTACTGGCTAGTGATTTACAACAATATTTTCTTTGAATCATAGAGTATTCAAGTGAATTTCAAATAAATTTCCTTTTCCTCCTTATTTTCAACGAATTTTAGTGATATTCTTTCTTCCGTGATATCATTTCTAGTTACTAGATTGTTGATCCAGACTAAAATAGATCCTCTACGGTTCTATTAATCTATCGATGTTGTCACTCTGATGACATTGGAGTCGTTTTAAAACTAAATACAGTAGTACGCTATTAAGTCCAGTCTTGTTAAGATGATGGAATGTTTTAATGAAAGACGTAAGGACATGGTGTTTGAATTAGACATCTCATTGGTACTTATCATGTAGATATGACAGACTTGAGGCAGTATCCTCGGTAATTTTGCTATTTTTATTCATACTTTGTAGCATTGATTCGTCAGTTTGTAAAATGTGTTTTCTAATTCTATTTTTAGTTATCATCTGCCAAACAATTACTATTGTCAAATATGATACCGAACAAAAAATATGCATATCAACAGATTCTGTATGTAACTTTTGATTAATGCATTTGAAAATAATACATATTCTTTTTTCTTTCTTAATCGAAGATTTGCATTTATTATCTCATTGCTGTCTTATCTGCATGGATTTTAACAACTTGTCTTCTCATTTATATGCTAACATTAATCACTGATTTTCATCGTATAAAAATAATTTCACCAAAAATCTATCTATCAAATGATATTATTGATGATCGAGTTTATAATCGACTATCATTATCAGTATAAAGATGAGAGTAATGTGTTGTACGCCTTTTATTTCTATTTTCTACTAGTCCTTATGATTTTGAATGGATATGAACAGTACTGAAGGATATTGTGCTCTCTGTCACGTTTAATTTAGTGTCATTTTGCCGTTAAATAAAGAAGAAAAATGTATTTTGTTCTCATCTTGTTTTCGTGCAACATATGGATAAAGATTTTCATACTATGAAATAAATTGAATACATCGTAGAGAAGCTTTTTTTTCTTCAACGTCATACTTTTTGACATATATTGAATAAGAATCAAATTTAGTGTTGATTAACTATCAAATTACTCATAATATTTTATAATAACATCTTCACACATATTCATTGAAAACATTGCTCTTATAATAGTTCATAATATTCATTTGTGACAATCGGCAAAGACAAACGTATTGTACTAACATTCACTCAATGAATGTTCTCACAATGATCAAAGGTAGTCGAATATAATCGACTCATTATTAAATCATAAATAATCAATGATCTTCATGGATACAAATGTATGTGTTCACAAATCGAATGATATTTATTCTGTACTGAGAAATATTCATAGGAATAATATTTATAAATACATGATTAGTATTCATACTGTTTTCCTACACGCTGTAAGAAAGAATTTGTTTTTCTCGGTTAGAATTATCTTATGAAGTTTTTGTATATATACATATATATCTTTTTCATAGCTTTTGTTTTTAAGTATAAAGTCTATGCGAATCGATCAATTATTCTTCGTTTTATGTTACTATTTATATTTTCAAAAGTGAAATGAGTAGACTAGTACTCAAATGTAATTGTTAGTGTTGACTCTAAATTATCTTTTACACGAATGAATAATAGATTCTAATGAGACCAAGCAATCAACTTTTAATACCATGATTCATAGTCATCAATGAAATTTGTCACTTGTGCTATTGGTGTGCAAAACAAATATATAATAGCAAAAAAACTACTTAGTCATGAATATTTAAATTTTTTTTGTCAAAAGAATGTCAAGTGAAGTAGGAACTATCAAAAAATAGTAACCTTGCATTTTCTTTAGCAAAAGCAGACATTTAAAATTGACAGAATAATTAGTTAATACAAAGAATCATTCGATGCAATAAGGATAACACGATTATCTACATTTTTTACTTCTTTACATTGACTTAATCAAGAAAGAGCAAATTCTTTGTCGTGAGAAAATATGAGATGAAAAAAAAAAGAAATACTTGTTTTAGCGTTGCGTGCTAATGGATAGAATCGGGTTTTTTTTTTGTTCTTGGCATTTTTTATTCTCTAGAAGAAGTACAATCATTCGCAAGGAAAAATTCCTAGTGCTTTAGTCATAAATATTAGCTACAGAGCTCGAAGAGAACAGTGATCTTTTTTTCCTTTTGTTCCGCTGATAATTTCCGCCGAACGAACACATGCCGATGACTCCTCATATCACTAGAGACAAAAAAAGATAAAGATTGATATAGTGAACATGCTTGCCAAAGTGGTCTGTGGGCGTAATGAGATCAGTATTTTGCATTTCTATGTGTCTAAGTATAATGTGTTATGTTTATTTGATGGACGCGGTTCAATTGACATTCAATATATTTATATGTAGATATCTATCTTTAGTACTGTTTTATATAGAAACTAGAATAATATTTGTTGAGTTAATAACCATGAGGTACTAATCGTTTGTTTGCTTGTTTTTAACAGCATCATTAGTTAATATATGACCGGTTAGTGAACTTTGAAAATAACAAGGCACCAATGATGTGTCTGTTCTAGTCGAAAAACATATGCGTCGGCAGTTGAATGACAAAAGAAAACGCGCACGTCTTCGTTTGCTTACCTTCATCGTCAATGACATGAGAAACCGATGAAGTGCGTTCGAATTGCTACACTTTGTTAGACGTAATGATTATATAGAATCGTACTAGATAACATTTGTGAATGATTTCTTAGTCATGAAATGTCAAATTGATTTGAAAATTTTCATTTGATAGAGAAGAAAGCTACTTGTTTGTGAAATGCATGTGACAAGAATCTCTGTCATTCGTAATATCTTACTTATAATTACAACTCGTGATTGGCACTTAAGTTCTTTAATGGGCAAGAAAAGCAACTTACATCATGATTCTATTCTGCTTGTACGCTAAAGTATGACAAGTTAAGTCTTAAAAAATGATAGTAAACCATGGTAACATTCGCATCAATCTTTAACGATCTAACTCAATACGACGCTGTCGTTCTAAATAATAAGATTGGTCATTTTTCATAGACTTTATGTCACAAATTATATTCTCTGTCTTTTTATTATAATCTAGTTAAATATGTCCATTCTAGTATATCTTTGAAACTCTGCAATAGCTACAAATCATTGTTAGCTTGTCGATTAGCATTCACACAATGCGAAAGTACTGAATATGTTTCTTAGATTTCAACTTCAAGATTCATCAACATCTACGTGTGGATTATCCCCTGAAGTTAGTATTAGTGGTAATATATCATTAATGCATGATTTCTAAGTATGTATTTAAAAAAAATCATCACACTGATTAGTCAATGATCATTCATTATTAAATAGTAAAAATGCGTAAAGTCATTACTTCTCTGAGAATAAAAGAAAGCTTCGTATTTATGTATACATTTGATTTCCTTCATACAACTTCTAATGTATTCTGCAACATATCTTTTTCTTTCTTAGTTTTTTATTCAGTAAAGATGCAAAGCAGATGTGGATGCTTTTTTTTTCTCTCTGTTCTCGTAAGTTTTGTATAATAGCGAAGAATAATCATGATTTTCATCAACATTTTCCCCACTAACTACTCTCATAATTAAAATCAGCATGAATTCACATTATTGTTTAATAATCGAATTTTTCATTACATTCGTAAACGAGTCATTTTATTTGGTACACATAAAAGAACGAATAATGCTAGTTTGTCGAGATTTTTTCTTTTGCGTTCATTTATTTTTTTTTCTGCAAAAAGAAGAAGAAATACGATAAGTATTCGTTAGAATAACTTTGATTATCATTGTATCTTTTTATCACTTAGTCTATATTGAATAGATTTGAAAGAAAAACAATAACTAGTTCTGTCTATTGAACCGTCTTCGTGCTTCTTCTTTTTCTTTTTTTTTTGTCTCATACACTTGAATCTAGATCATGAGTAGAAATTTAAAAGAACGATGAAAAACACATTGACACTAATCTGTATGTCGCCATTTATATACATGCTGTTTGTCAAAGTCATTCTGTATGCGAATAAGAGAGAGGAAATAAGATTTTTCTTTCATTTCTCTTGTTCTATTTTCATACACAAATAGGCAGCGACAAATTGTGATTATTAGTCAACAAAACAAGCTCCATTACATTACAAAACAAAACTTGTACGTCGAGTACGTAATCGGCTTATCATTAAAAACCATCAACGCCTCTATTCGCTCGACTTCCGTCTGTTTCATTAGATTTTCTTCGTTATTCTATGTTTGTAGTCCAAAAAGGAAAAGAAAAAAAAGAACATCTTATTCCCTATTTTCTTTTTTTTTTTTGATGAGTATCCAGTAACATCCGATAATCATAAGAGCAGTACCAAAAAAAAATCATCAGTATGTAAGTTAGACTTGACAATTATTAATGGGATCATGCATTCGTTAATTCTGATACATGTAGATAAAGCACTTCTTAAATTCATCATTCATCTAGATGCTTTTCTGTTGCTTTTTCTGCATATTTTGATGATATACAAAAAAAAAATAGAACAAATATTGGTTTTGTCTATTAAAGGCTTTAATGAACCAATGAATTGTGTTATTTCACTATTATTCATGTTTGAATAGATATAAAATCAAATATTCTTTGAACATGAATGGTGATACTGATGAAACAAATAACAGTGAACTTAATTCACCAGCAAAGAGCACACCACTACCATCGGCCAGTATTCCAGGAAAACAGCATAGAGTCAATTCGCATACATCGTTCTTTAATGAAAATTCTATTGTAACGCAAAATAATATGAATACAACAATCAACGATACAACTGAAGAAAAATCATCAACAATGCCGAATGATAATGAAGAAGATTCGACCCATAAATCATTCAAAAGAAAAGTGGTATCATTCAGTGCCATGCCATTCGAAAAAAAAGTTGCTGATGGTAAAAGAATTCGTACGTTTTTGGTTTTTGTTTGATTGTTCTTGACATAATTTAGTTTATGATTGTCTTCGTTATATGCAAGAGGGAAGTGATTTTCTCAAAGTTCGCTCGTATGTTCGACAGTTCCGTCGTTTATATAAATTAAATGATAGTTTAACAACTATTAGTTGGCATCCAACATCGAAAAAACCATCAAAAGCTATTAGTAAATAATTTTATTGAATGATAAAAAAAACTATTTCACTGTTGTCTATTATCCTATTTAGTTACAATCGATTCAATAAAAGAAGTACGCTTAGGAAAAACAACTGAACGTCTTCGTGAACATGCACAACAATTCGAAAACGAGTCCATGTTTTCAATCATTTATACTGATGGAAATAATGAGTATGCTTCATTAGATCTTGCTGCAAGTAGTGCTGACGAAGCGAATATTTGGGTCACAGGCTTATCGTGTCTTATCGCAGGACATGGAAATCCATTGACGTCAGCAGGTAGAGATATTTATTTGATAATATTGCCGAGATTTATGAGACATTCGTAATGATACTTGTTCTAGCATTCTTTTTTTCATATTTATTTACTAAGTTTTATTTAATCTGAACTGATTTCGACAAGCATTTTCAAAACATGAGATTTTGAATGTATGTAAATGACATTCATGCAAGACACAAAACAATGTTTCGTGATTCATTAAAATAAATAGTTTCTTTTCAGATGAATAGGATATAGCAGAACTACATGGCATCTGTACATAAATAGCAACAAACGCATGCTTTCTTTTTTTCTAATAACTAACGATAACAATATGTTATTGATATGAAACCACTAACATACTAAAAAGTATCTTTATCTTATTTCATCATGTTGTCCTTTCTAAAAGAAAAAACAAACTGATAAAAACGGAATGTGTTTGTCCCATAATTACAGGATATGCTTACTGAAAGCAAACATTCCCTCACTTTTTACCCTAGAAAAAGTTTCCTTCTATTTATTTTTATTGCTATTCGGCTGAGTTTCGTTCGAAATGTATTTGTATAAGCCTTTGAACATATCAAATTATGTCTAATAATTATCATCTATTTATTTGCATTGTCTACAAATCAAATAATTCAACAGATGGACCATGAATGATTAAAATTCATTTCTAATAAAACAATTTCTTTTTGATCCACTGCAGAATAATTAATTTTAAGTTACAGTTGAAGAAAAACGATATAGAAAATTCCAATTTGTAATTAATTGAAGATTTCACAGATGTAGAATCTACTTGCAAACAAACGCTACTTGCTTCATGAGATTAAAAAAGAACCATAGCGTGTTAATTGAAGACTGGAAAAATTAACATGAGCTATGATTTCAGAAGAAATTCAATACGATATACTATTGATTTCATAGACTTCAATGATAAGATAAAAGATGTCTACTCAATGATGAAGAGAAAGAGATAGATGCATAGATAGATAGATAGATGGATGAAATTTAATCAAATGTATATCGCCGATAGTCTTACAACTGTGTATACACCACATGTGAAGAACGCAATCGAGTTTTTATCAAGATTTTTAAACTGAAACAGAATAGTTTTATTTTAGTACTTGCCATAGAGACAAGCACAAGTTGTTGAGGTTCTCCGGATATTACTGCTGATGGCTATGTCCGTATTTTTCTTTCTTCTGAAGAACTCATTTGTTCTGCTTTATAAATAGAATCTATAAAAAAATAAGATGCTAAGTAGAATACGAACATTTATTGTTTCTATAAGATTTATTGTTGTTGTGAGCTCAAGACTAGCGGATTTAACTTGCATTGAATATTTCCGCCGTTCAAAATGTTCTTGATTTATATTTAGACTTATGTATGTTGAAAATAATACAAACAAAGCATTAATCATTAGATATTGTTTCTTATCTTTTTAAAATCCCGGTTCAAATTACATAAAAGAAAGAAAGAAAGGCTCAATAGTGCTCGTGATTCAAACAAAGCAAAACAATTCAACCATTGAGAGACAGATAGTTTCCACTTCTATCAACTTTCTTTTCAACAGATAATAAGAGACGGACAACTGAGATAAACACATTATTAAGTGAGTTGCTACTTCCAGAGTATTGGCATGTTAGCCTCATTAATAACATGATGAAAAGAAAAGCATTCACTTGTTTCTATTTATAAATTTATGTCATGTTGCGCTGGTACGTTCTATATTTTACTTCGTAGTATCTTGAAAGACTCTTTTTTCTTTGAAGGTTAAAGTCGTTTAACATTAACCAGAATGATAAGAAAAATATTCAATGAAATGGCATAATTCTATTTTCTTCTTAAAAGTAGATCAGATTAAAAAATCGAAGTATAAGAAAATCATGTCATCTGATCGCTATTAACATAAAAAAAATATTACTTGATGATCACACAAATCATCTGTTGGTTTGATCTAGTCATTTAATACTTGACATTACATCTTCCATCTGATTTACCTTGGATTATGACCCTAAGTTGATAAATATCTCAGTCTATGTCATCAGATTGAGTTCCAAATAATCGGATCAATGTATTTCACAGAATGTGACATTAAAAGAAAAAGAGAAAAAAGCTAACGAGATTTTTTCAATAGATCTTGAAGAACGTCAAAAGATGCGCGATCAATGGTTACGTGATACATTTGCTGTTGGATTATCCGCTTCAACAAGTGAATCTGAACAATTAAATCGTAACGAATGTCGCAAACTTTGTGGAAAAAATTCCATTGATGAAGAAGAAGCTGTTCGATTACTTGGAGATCATGGCATTTCCGAGGATAAAGCAAAAATTCGATTACAAGTAAGTTTTAAATGCTTCGTAACTTATGATTATATTCGAAGAATATTCATTTTCCACGAAGGAAATTCAAACAAGAAAACCTGATGATGTACGTGGATATTTTTCAACTGAAGATCTTGTTGATGCATTCAAAAAACTTTCAACACGACAAGAAATCTATCATCTTTTAGTCAGGTTATTTAATTGAATATAAATAAATATATATATGAGTGAATTAAAAAATTATTGTATCATGGTATTCTAAGATATGAATGTTCAACTTCTCTCGTTTCTCTCAATCGATTCTTGCGAAAGATTTTTTCAGATTAAGTCCCATAATGAAGATCCTACTAATAGAGACAAAATTATGAATTTATCTTAAACCAATCTCGAGATACTAGGAGTTCGAAGTTAAAACGATCGATTTCTACGGCCATTTATTGATAAAAATCATTTGTAACCGTTTGTTTCGCTTGCCCTTTGATTTTCGGAAGTTTACAAATGTATAGTAAATAGTCTGTGCTTGTAGAATATCAAATTGATTTGCGCTTTAATTAAGATTTTTATTACACCAATTTCTAAGCATCAATTGTACACTCATTTCTCGACTTTCTGTCACACGAGATTAAAAATGATTTTTCAGATTAAACAATCTTTCTAAAGTAAATCGGAATATTATTGACCGATAGTCAATGAATGAGGAATGAACACATTAGAAACGATGAGAAAATTATATCAATTCTTGTTACGAATTAAATTTAGAATCAAGCTTGACGAATTCGTTTGCTACACTGCAAGTCACGCGAGAAAAGTTATTGAACAACTATACTAGAAACGAAAGACAAATGCAACAACGTATTGCTCATCAATATAGTCTCCCTCTATTTGTCGTTCGTAATATAATACGCTTGTTTAGTTAATAAATTAGTAGAAAAAAAATAAGATATCATACTCTATCTGTCTACTTTTATTAACATTTGGTAAACCTTCATAATTCATTCGACCGTAAGAGTTTTCACTTGAAGTAACGTGGCAGTTAGGCTCAGAAATACTTTTTACATCATTCTGATTGTGTGACCGGATTGTATGAAGTGACATATCAAGCTTATACTTGAATATTGCACATGAACGTTTTCTAGCACACCTCAAGAAATTCTTCTATCTCTATCAATTTAAGAGTGGTAGTCTGGAAAATTTCTACAATCTTGAATATCAAAAAACAAAATTGTTGATCTATTTTCGTTCTCGAATAATACCATAATTTTGTAATTCCCTCATATATGTATATATATA
This sequence comes from Rotaria macrura, assembly GCA_900239685.1. Taxonomy (NCBI): domain Eukaryota; kingdom Metazoa; phylum Rotifera; class Eurotatoria; order Philodinida; family Philodinidae; genus Rotaria; species Rotaria macrura. The sequence continues at coordinate 41,512 of OENT01000787.1, read as the reverse complement.
TATATATAAATGAAGTAAATAAACAATGAAAGTTTTGTTGTCTTTATCTAGATATTCTCGAAATCAAGATTTTCTTTCAACACAAGATCTAACACTATTCCTCGAAGCTGAACAAGGCGTAATGAATTGTCTATAGTGATTGATTAAAAGAGTTTTAAGTGTTTTTTTCTTTCGTTTCTAGATGTCAAAAGTAACACGTGAAAAATGTTCAGAAATCATACAAAAATTTGAACCATCAACCGAGGCGAAACTCTTAGGACATTTAGGTATAGATGGTAAGTTATGATCTATTGAATTTAATCATTCATACTTAAATTATTATTAACTTCTAGGTTTCACTAATTATCTTCTATCACCTGAATGTGATATATTTAATCCAAATAATAGAGCAATATGTCACGATATGGACCATCCACTTAGCGATTATTTTATAGCTTCCTCTTACAATACGTAAATAAAACTTTCTTCGTGTCTCTGTTTCATGTTTGTGTCTGTTCGTTAAATATGATTGAAGATGATGAGGAATATTATTATTCATCGAGGTTCCATGTACAGTTCACTATCGATGTTAACTATGCGAACGAAGATAAACGTTCAAAGGAGTAAGGAGAATGGTTATTGTATTTTAGAATATTGATAAATATGTTGAAGACATTAGCACATGGTAGATTCTGTTAGTTGCAAAGCTCACTGATTCAGATCCGTTCGTACTACTCTTAATTACAAATCTTCTAATCACTATAGGATAGTTGATCAAAAGGTACGAGATATATAATTATATACGACAGTTGATTAGCAATGATTAGTACGACCTAGAAATCATTCGAGTAAATAAAACTTGTTCGCACTTTGAAATGAATCGACAATGCACGATTATGTAAAAGTCACAACTTGTGCTGAAGTATCATGCTTTTTACTCGGTCATTTCTTTTCGCCCCAATCGACAACAGAAAAGAAATTTCATGCGTAACACGATTCTTGTAGATGTATTCATGTATTAAGTGTGCATCGATGTTGAATGATTGAGACAGAAAACTTGTTGATCTCTGTGTCGAAAAAGAAAGGATTCTGCTATTTTCCATAATTAGTTACGACATATCTATTTTTCTGTCTATGTTTTACTCTCTGGTAGGACAAATCTATCTATTAAGCGTCCGCAATACTCAAGAATTTCGAAAAAAGAAAATCTGTATTATTGAGTCTCTTCAAATAAAATTAATAAGATATGTTTGAAAGTGCACGGCTAAGCATACTTGATTTTCCTACGATATCGAATGAATGAAGATTCGTTTTTTTTTTCTAACTCTTTGTTTTTGTTCGATTCTTGTTAGAAATTTTAATGTTTTGTTGATAAATTCGAGATTGTTTCATGATCGATATGTGTACAAACTTGATTGATCTTGTTTCAAGTAAAAGAGAAATTTGTTACAAGACGTAGTCTGTGTCTAATTAAATGAAAGAATGTTCAATTATTTATTGATTCTTTAGAAAACTAAAATAGTTCTTAAACTCTAGAAATAATCGTGAACTGAAAAGTGTTTCACATTGAGAGAAAAAAAAACGAAGAAAACATGTCCATATAAATTTTTATATGAGATACACGAATGTTTCATTCCAAGAGAATGACAAAAGCATCGTAGTTAGATGTGAAAATATGAGTGACATACTATCAACACAACGGTAGATATGAAATGGGCTAAGAATTGTGTTATAAGATGCAGATGTTGTTACTTGAGATTTAGCCATTCAAACATGAGAAGTATAATACATCTATAAAAAGTAATATTTCAGAAAAATTCAACTTCATCGATTGAATTTAAACTCGATCAAAGACATTAACAATAAGATTTCATGAATCTCTCGAAGGTTTTTTTTCCCTAGTTAATCTAATATGAATATTATCTATGTTTTCATCTATCTGATACCCGAAAAACTTCACTTTGATATAAAATAATTCTATATGAAGTCAAATATATTGATTTTTGTTTTTACAATGATATTACTGTTTGTTTTTTCAATCGTCTAGATTTCTTTTGGCCGATCAATTAAAAGGTCCATCAAGTGTCGATGGATTTATGCATGCTTTGAAACGTGGGTGCCGTTGTTTAGAATTACATTGCTTTGATGGACCCGACGGTCAACCATTAATACATAATGGAACATTAACGTCTCGTATTCCTCTAAGCGAAGTTCTTCAAGTGATTAATATTCATGCATTTGAAAATTCGAAGTACACGTTATGAATTGAATCACTTAATTATTTTGAATTATCGACTATTCTCTCGTGTTTTTTTTAGTTATCCATTAATCCTATGCATGGAGATACAATGTAGTATTAGTCAACAACAACGTATTGCTCAGCTATTGATTGAAATCTTCGATGAAAAACTATTTCTTAACCATCTTTCATTACCAATGAGTACGCCTATCAACTCGAATAATAAATATCGACCTCTTCCATCACCGAATGAATTACGTGGAAAGATAATCATTAAAGTAAAACAAAATTTCATACGCAAAACAGTTTGAATCAATTCGTTGCTTATTGTCTTTTAGAGTAAAAAGTTACCTCCAGGTTTTTCAAACGAAGTCAATAGTGAATATGGTGAAGTAGTAGATGATGAAGATTGCTATGAAGACAATAGAAGAAGATCTAAAAAGGTTCGAGAGTAGATCGTTTGTATTTCTAAATAAAATTGATTTATTCATTTTGTTTTTCGATCAATAGGATTTCGGTAATAAAAAGCATCGGAAATTATCACGTGCCTTCTCAGATCTTGTTTGTGTACTGCGCTCGGCACCTTTTGAAGATTTTCATACAGCATTTAATGAACGTAAGACATCGACTTGTTTCATCTTTTATTAAATCTTGTTTTATAAAATAGAACAATCAGATCAAGTATGCACATTCAGTGAGAATGCTGGCCTTCGTTTAGCAACAGGTGATGCTGAAGAATTTATTAATTATAATAAACTATTCATATCTCGTATTACTCCTGGAACATGGCGTGTTGATTCATCGAATCTTAATCCACAAGATTTTTGGAATGTCGGCTGTCAAATGGGTGAGTTTACAGTTGTCATGTTTCATAAGATTTTCAACCGATCTATATTCGATGAATCTCTGATAATAATTAGATAGATAGTTTAAAGAAGGAACTGTCTTGCAATAAAAATTCATAGATAATTTTCATTAGAATCAATCTCGATCTTAATCCACAATAAAAAAAAAGACTTTTTCTCTTGTGTGTGACTATTCTATTGATATGAAAAGATTTTTATCATTGTACTCTATAGTGAGTTTATTCTAGGACCTAACGAAATCAATTGAATTTTAGAATTATGTAACGAGTTTTTTCTTTGATTTTTTTCTAATTATTTGTTGTTTTCTATTTTACCAAAACGACAAAAAATTCCTTGTGAACATAAAACTCTATCAGAAAAGCTTTCGGTTTTCATATAAGATATCAGAATTTTGATTGACAGGAATTTAACATTGGATGACTATAGGCTAGATGTATACAATGATCGCAGTGACCTAGATACTATAGGTTCCAATTTTGTTCCTGCCTTTTAATGCGTATGCGTTCTTCGACGAGAAAAGAAAAGTGTATAAATCCAATATATTCAAATTAAAGCTTTCATTTATATATCAAGAAGATATGACTTATTCTAAGACTAATGAGCGTCGAGATATTTTGACAAATCGACTCATTTTCATTGGAAAAGATAACAAATAATTTGTTGACACATAGATCCTTCTATCAAAATCAATAAGTAAATAATACTCATGACGTAACTGCACAGCTGTCTCAAAAAGCGTAGTTTCAACTAGCTTAGCATGTGATACATGTCATCTGTTATAAAATTGTGTAACAAGTCAAGTTTTTCACTTTAGCTATGCAATTGATCGAACTGAAAGTCTTAATTAAATCAGATATTCTTATTCTATGTAAAAACATAAGAAAATTTTTTTTATTCAAGTCTAACAACAGTTCTCCTGTGTAAGACTGTTTCAGAAGCTAATAGGAAAACTAAAAGAATCTGTGTATATGAGAGAATTCTCTAGAAATTCGAATGCGTTTTGGATATTTGCTCTTTCGTCTTTAATCTATCAAAACACGTTTTCCAGATAGCTCCGAAATCGAGTTTTCGAGATGCTCTTAGAAGAGTTCTAATTTCATAAACGGTCAACTTCCAAAGTCGACGCACCTCTCATTTTGCTGACAAATATTTAATCTACTCGACTACACACTTGAAATGTAAAATTATTTTCTTGTTTTATCGGAATTTTTTCATGAACAAGATCGAACAGTTTGAAAAGTCATTAGTTGGACACTAACTCTGTTCGCAATAGTCGATCATTCACGGAAGACCATTCATTAAGAAATAGAAGTTTTCTCTATCATTTATAAAATTCAAGATCGTATAAAAGTGTTTTGTTTTTTTCTGAAATGAATAATTGATGTTCAGCATTGTGATCTCAAATTTCATAAAAGTTCCTTTTCTGTAAATTGAACTCAATTATTATTATTTGATTTCGTCAAGTCTAATCAATAGTTACATGAATAATAATTTAACAAACAAACAATTTTATTTAGTGTCAATGAATTATCAAACAGCTGGAAAATATATGGATGTATATTCTGGTCGTTTCCTATCGAATGGTGGCTGTGGATATGTTCTCAAACCGAGTTACTTAAGACCCGACAGTACAACTCTACCGGCAACATCATCAATAGCAACTGGTAGATTATCTACGAATCTTTATTCGTCGAATACACCTCGAATATTTCACATCAAAGTAATTCAATAGAAAAATAATAGATAAAGATTTTCTCGCTGATATTTTCAATTATTTATTTTATCTCAAATAGATAATTAGTGCCATCCATCTACCACGACCTGAACAAGCTGAGTTAAAAGCAAATTCAATCGATCCGTATGTTGTCGTTCAAATATTTGGTGTGCCAAGAGATACAGATGAAGTACGAACAAAAACTATCTATCATAATTGTAAGTTCATCTGTTTATAAGAGTGGATGGCAAATTTTTGGTACGATCGACTCGAAAAAAATAAAATTAGGTCTCGACATGATCTGACTATCGAATTTTATTACAATCTATGCCTGTATTACGTTGCAAAACTTTCCGAAGACTTTATTAGATATTAAGGAAAATAGACTTTTTAACCCTCAGTTCAATTGTAAAATTTAATTTGTCCACTGAAATCGTTTGAATCGTCCTCTAGCTTCTTTTGGAAAATGTGTAGCTACGGCAGACGAGAAGTCACTCAGATTTATTGAATAGATTCAACTGAGTTAAATTTTAATAGAAAATCAATTTATTTTTGAATGTGTAAGACTCGGCATTTTTTCCGAGAAAGAGGCGCTACTACTCTAAATATTTAAAAAAATAATACCAGTCTTCATTTTTCAGCATATTGTAAATTTTTCCTGGATGGTGAAAGGTCGAAAACTAAAATTTTTTCTACTTCGATAACATTTTGCTTTACATCCGCTATAGAAGTCTACGTCAAAATCGATAATTTTCAAAAATATCACTCCGAGAATTTTTTCCGTTAGTTTGAAACTATGGGAGTCTCCAATCTTTTGATATGATCTGCGTTACGACAGCTCTCTATCACAGATGAAATTGGATTTCACAACGTGTCACTCTACATAAACCTATACAAGAGTCTGTACAATAGTGTGGACGTTAGACTAGAGAATATAAAGAAAGATTCAAATAAATGAGATATTTTCGCTGAATATCAAATAATGCACAAATTGAACTATTTCCATACTTTTTCTCTTCTTTAATTACACTCGGAAGATTTTTTTTTCTTTGAATGGGTTTCCAAAAAGGTGCTATTATTTTTGTAATATATCCCTTATATGTCAGCAGTCGTATCCGCTAGAGAGCTGAAATTCGGTATGCGTGTGAGACGCTTAGAGCAAAGTAATAAATAAGACAAATCACTTAAATCGATCAATGCAAAAAAATGGTTATTAATTGACTATATTTAAAATGTCAATCGTGCCAAAAGGTTGCAATTCGCTCATATATATATATACTTTTTTATTTTCTTTTTTTCGCATTTTATAAATAATTTAGCGGAGAATCCCCAATTTAATGAATCGTTTGAATTCGAAATGGCTTTTCCTGAATTGGCACTCGTCCGATTTGTTGTACTTGATGATGATTCGCTTGATTATGATTTTATTGGACAATATACATTACCGTTCGAATGTATTCAAACAGGTTAATTAAAATTATAAAAAATAATTCTTTTTCTTTAGTCTTATTTAATCTTGTACTTTTCAGGCTATCGACACGTTCATCTTCATAATATCGGTGGAGATCTCATTGCTAATGCTTATCTATTTGTTCATATTGTTATTAATAGCAAATCTCTATCTGTTGTATGTTTTTCTATCATCTACACGTTCAAGTTTATATATAAATCAATATTTTTCTTTATCTTTTTATACAGAAACCTCGTCGATCGATAGCACGATATCACCATTCGTTAATACGTCGTAAATTACGTATTGCTTCGTTTCGATCAGTATATCATAAACAACTTGATGATTTATTCAAAGTAACAAGAAAAATGAAAATATTTGTTTCTTATTTACTTCAATGAATGTCTTATTTCTTCATATGTAGTCGGTCATTCAACCGTTAGAAACAGCATTTGAATATCGTAATGCTGTTGAACAAAGTCTCTATGGATTAAATGAAATGTGCGGTTTACCTGATATATCAAATGTCAAACAATGTGTGAGAAAAATTGCTAGTCGATTACAAAAAGCAAATGTTATTGGTGCTGTAGCTATACGAAATCAATCTGATGTATGTTGTCATGGACTAAGTTACATGTTTTTAATCTTGTACATACGCATTTGAAAACTTTTTCTTTATTCAGATACCGATATTTGAATGTTCTGCTATATTACCGGAATTATCTCGTCAAAGCGTTGTTGCTCTAGAAGAAGTAAATAGAAATTTCAATGATTATTTTTTCATTTCCCAAAAATTTAAATAAATATTAAACAATTTAGGTAATTACTCAATGCCGAGTGTTAATAGATAATGGTATAATGATACATGAAAAGGTACGAAAAATATATCTATTTCTTTACATTCATATTGAATATGGATTCGTTCTTTCATGTATGTAGTTAATCAGTGTTCAAAATGAAATATCCGAAGTAAGTAAAGATATTCCAAGGTTACTCGAAACAAATGGTTTACGTGGAAAAAAATTCACTAAAGCTATCGATAATTTTTCATACAATCTTGCTCTATTACATGGCCAAGCTGATCTATTGAGTAAAGCTATACAAGATGCAAAAATAACTATTCAACAGGTAAATATTGACGCCCATTCGAAAGTTTCCAATTATTTTACTTTGTTTTTCGATTGATTTTTCGAAAGATTTTCGAAGCTGCTGAAACCACTCATTTACTTGTACAGTCCAATCAATGATCAAAAACAAAATATCATACTTCAGTGTTCCATTTATTTTAGATTAAGAAAATGTTATATTTCTCCAGTTTATATATTTTTTTCTACCTGTAATTATTTATGTGTATGCATATTTTTTTTTAAAATAATCTAAATAAAGTTATCCTTTACAGTTGATGATTTAGCTAACATCTGTTATTTTATCCAAGAAGAGTTATTTCTTTTAGGATAATCTAGAACTATTCATTCAAATTAAAGCTAACACGACTCTATAGATTTTAATATGGTGAATTCGTATAAATTTTCAGATGTTAAATGAATTATGAATAACTGATTCGTTTTAAATGACAAAAACAAAAACTAATCATTTTTATTGTTTCAAAATCTTGCTAGTTGATACAGTTTTATTGATTTTATTATCTGTTTGAAATAGAAGAGCAACTTCTCATGTATTGAATTCTTTTGAAAAATGATTCATGACCTATAACGGCATATGATTATACAATCGTGAAGACAAATATTTTTAAATGTATTAATGTTAGTGATTTTCAGCATCGTTCTGATACGTTTCTTTTTAATGATAGTGTAGACTCTCGGATGGATTGTTTTCTTTAATCGAAATATTGTCATGAATTCGTTCTCACTCACTTCTACAATTATGTAAACAATAATATCCATTCCGATAAATCTTATGCATGAACTATAATTGTTCATATCCCGTACAAGACGTAATTTCTTCGAAGAGACAATAACTACTAAGTATGTGTTGAGATCTTGTAAAATATAAAGTACAACTTCGACTATGCTGTGATGTTGTTGATCATCTCAGACAATATGTTGAATTCTTTATACTTGCATTAAAGTAAAAGTAATTCGTATACTCTAGTGTTAAAATGTCTCGATGTCTGCAACTTATTAACTTGACAAGTAACGCAATTTGTCTTGCATAGTTTTTCTTCATGTTATCCAAACACGATTAGAGACTAATACCGTCGGTAACTACGACCTTACGCTGTTATTTTATTCTTTTTTTTTTGTGTATCTTCCTTAGCGTCTATGTTGCATCTCTAAAAAGTATCGAGATAAAACATTGAAAACATATTTATTTATCTTTTCTTTAATTTTTAAATGACGAACAGTGAGGAAATTGTTGTTGAATGAAGCACAAAACACTATCAAATGTATTAACAATGTGATTATAGGATAAATTGATAGTTTTTCAGTAGTTTCGATGAAAATCTAAACACAAAATTGTGATGGACACCGTTACTGGCAGTATCAATGAAAAGCAATTTATGTCTACTGTAAAATTAATCTTCAGTGTATAACTACTATGTCGCATTCCCCTACGAACTACTCTCTGTTTTTTCCTGCATTAGTGAATTTAAATAAACCTACCAAAATACAATGTTCAAGATCCATCTTTGTATCTTACACGATTACCGGTTTCTGTTTGCTTTCTAAAGTTCTTGGAACTAATGAAAAATCGTTGCTTTCTAATCTATAAGTTATAACACAATGTATCGGATAGAGACCAAGGACATACGAAAAAATATTAGGAAAGAACTATTGTTAGACCTTGTGTTAGGTCTGTAAGCATTTAATTGACGTTAGCCTTGAGCACAGCTAAAACAAGAAAAACTAAATGGAAATATTCTAATCTGAAGTTTCATTCTAAAACTCGATTCGTTTTTAGCCGTTCGAGTATTCAGAAGATTTCATTTCACATAGATAATTGTTACTTGAGATTGTCAAGTTTCAACGATGGTTCATATTCGATGATCGATGCTGAAGCATTGTCTAGTTTTTCTTTTTCTTATATCTAATTATTTGAAGAAGTAATTATTCTTTCAATCTGAACTATTTCTTATTATTTATCATTCTCAATATTGTAATTCCAACAATGATCCTATGTGGTTGAACAAAACAAGACGGTGACTATTCATCGTTGTACGATTGATACGCTACTAGGATGAAAAAGGACTTGTCAGCTTTTATAATTCATGTAGATAGTCGAAATTTTCTTAATTAAGCCTCAGTATTCATCAAGTTTATGTAAACGAATCAAAAACGTGAAAAAGAAATGAGTTTTCCAAATCTCGAGTGAACATAGGATTTGACAGATTTCAAATTGATTGAATTAAATGAATTTTAGACTCAAGTTAATACAATAATTCTGATTAATTACTCAAAATAACAGTATTGGATCAATGAAAACATCAATATCAATCACTAAACTTCAAAAGTATGAAGATTTCCACCCATTCCATCTTTATTGCATAGAATATTTTTAAGTTTCTCAAGGTCTATAAATAAATGTTGGTGTTATCATCGTTCCTTTCGTAAATCACACGAACTTTCACTAAAATTCAATAATCGTTCTCTAACTGTTGTCATATATCTATGGATATATGGTTTCAACGTATCAGTACCTCTCGATCTACTGTTCGTACTTATCAATACTTACATGTTTACCATATATGATTACTCTATATTGATATCAATGTAACGGGACACGTGACCATAGATATGTTTGTAGAAGGGATGCAACTGCATTATATCTGTTTTCATATGATTCTTTTCTTTAATCGCGATAAAAATGATCGAAAAGCAAACTAATGAGATCGGATGTTCGTGATTGCTTCAACGTCACCTTTATTAATGACATACAATTTTCTTATTCGTTTTGTGCCAACGCATTTTCTTGTTTTATGTCTGTTTTGATAGAGATTTCCGACCAAGTAGTACGATTATTATGAGAATTGTTTTCATCGATAATCAAAGCTATTTGGTGTGTGCTTACACTAATCGACGTTCTTCGACTTATTGTGTCTAGATTATTACTTTTCTTGATCCATCAGACAAGAGTTTTCTTTCACTCGTCAACTCAGACAAGGTTCTTGCCATAGAAAAGAAGAGAAAAAGATTCGTGGTTGACCTTCAAATGAGAAATGTAACGTAACGTCTTTTTCTACATGTATATAAGTATGTTTGTATTAACGTTTGTTTAATACTTATATTGACAAAGCGACTCTCTATGTTTATGATGTTCAATGAAACGAACTGTGAATGCCTTATTTGTACATAGTACATGAGATGTTTGTCTAATTGATTTAGCACAAAAAATATTCATCGATAATGATGCCTTCATTGCGTTCGTTTTTTGATGAAGAATCACAGTTAACTGTAGAGTTGAAAAACAAACGAAAGACTGATCGATAGCTTCATCATTTAGAACTTAGCACGATAGATTTTCTTTTGTTTCCATTCATCTTATTTCTCTTTATAAGAAATCGTTCAAATGTGTAGCAAAAACTTTTTCTAAACAAAGCTACAATCTCTTGTCTGAAAAAAAGAATTCGTTGCATCAATTTCTATGTAATCTACATGAATCTAACTCAAAAGTCATCATCTCATTTTTCAAGTACAAACAACGATTATTATAGTGATAATTCAAACTATTTATCTTATTACAATGCTAGAATAATCATTTATGTAATACTCTAACGGATGGATTAGTATTAATTCAACGTCATTCTTTTCTAATTATTGACGATTCGTAACTATCAGCTCGGTATTTGGTATATTATCATAGAAGAATATGTTGCGAAGCGTAAAATCTCAAATGTCATTATGACGACTCCGAATTACACAGTAGTTGGGAAGAAAATATGAAATTTTATATTTCTTACTATTTGCTCTCTTGTGCTACAATGTTAGAATCATGAATACTTTCTATTTGTCTTACTCAACAGTAGATGCCAAGAAAAGCCTAGCATAGCATGTTTTCCTTTTATCCGACTATTTTTTTTCAAGCATTCTTGTTTATAATAAACTTACATTCTCAGTGATACCACATTAGAGTAGAAGTTCGATAAGGAATGTATATATAATTAAAGAAGAAAAACAAAATTTATCGTTCGTCTATTCATGTTAAATGACGGTTACATTTTATAACAAGAAAAATATTAGCGTTGACTAATGGATTGATATTAGTATTCTCTCTCGTGTTTGTCTTTGACACTGTTTTTAATGAAATACTATAACGTATTGATTATCATGGGAATATATAATAGTTAGTAAATTGAAAGATGTGTTTACATAGAGTTTAAGAAAAAGAAACAGAAATCTCTCAGCTTCATCTCTACAAATAATCTGATAAGATTATTATTCTTTTTTTCCCTGTTGTCGACACTATTTATGCGATTCATCTAGATTTTTAATTTATTCGATATATGTCTCATATAAATTCTCAATATGTTTCAATAAATGCATATATATGTATATATTTATATATATACAAAGGAAAATATTCATATCTATCTAGTTATCTAATTCTAGTACGAATATCCTTGATGGAGTGCTGACAATAAATATATCAACATCATTATACTCTAACGTTTACCGAACCATTACATTTCCACAATACATATGTTGGTTCAGCAGTTATATTTCAAGATATAAATGCCATCTGTTGTTTAACAAAGCCATGATATTGAATTGTATGAAGGTAAAAGCAATATTGTTTGACACTTAGGTCTGGACAGCAGAAGGAAACAATTTTTTTCGTTGTAATGTTATATGAATAACTGATTTTGACATCGTATCTAATCAATAGCAATATGGTAAAAAAAAGATTGAGAAAAAAAAAAGAAAAACATGCATTATCCGGTTCTTTTTTCGCTATGGCATATGAAGAAGTAAGAGAAGAAGAAAAGACAAACAGGAGACGATAGGAGACACCCAATGGTTTTCTATAATGATAACATCTTCTTTTGTATACGTAAAACTGAGTACTGCGGTATTGTCTTTTCTATTCTATATTCAAGCCGTCTGAGGTCTCCTTGAGTTGTGATGATGGATAAACGCGTTATTAGGTTAGACGACAAATAGTTAGCTTGTTTATGTCAGTCTCGTTGTCTTTAGATGAATAGAAACTAAAAAAAAAAATTAACAGAAGATTACTGATTTCGATAATTTTAATGTTTTCTTTTTGTTTGAAGGCATTAGTATGTTATCGGTGCGCGAGCCACGTTTTACTGAATCGTTGAAAGCATCTTACTTGATACGTGAAGGACAACCAGTTAAACTTTCGTGTCGATTCGATGCTTCTCCCGAAATTGATATTCAATGGCTAAAAAATGGAATTCCTATTGATTTTGAAGCACTCGGCATTTCACGAGATTTCAAGGTTTGTTCTTAGGAAAATCAAACAATTATCATTCTTTTTCTGAACGTAGGTTGTCAAAGAAGTTGATTATACAGCACTATTAATTAAAGAAGCATTTCCAGAAGATACAGGCTCATATGAAGTTGTAGTTCGTAATTCCTCCGGTGAAGCACGCTCACTGACAGAATTATATGTTGAAGAATTCTTTTGTCGAACACCGTAAGTTAATCGAAGCCCGAAAACAACACCTTGTAAATTAACATATAACATGTCTTATTTTTGATTTCAAGAGAATCAGAAATGTCCGATACGCCATGTAAACCGATGGTTGTTCGACCACTTACTGATGTAACAATAAATGAAGGAGAAAAATTAAAGTTACATGCTGCAATCACTGCACATCCTGAACCTGAAGTAGGAATAGAAAATTAGTTTTGTTTTCAATTTTCGTTATATTCTTGAATTTTAAGATTATTTGGTATCACAATAATATTCCACTTAAAAATTCACGTGATTTAACAATAACCTTTGATGGACAATTATGTAAATTAATGAAAGATCGATGTGAACAAGAGAACGATGCAGGAACATATCGTATAACAGCTGTTAATTCGATGGGACAAGCTGAGTCTGTTTGTCAAGTTAATATAGAATCAAATAACACGCAAACATTTCGTGATCGTCTCCAATCAACTCGCTCATTACCCGTTTTTACACAATCATTACAAGATCAAACATGTCAGGAAGGTGAAAAACTTCTTTGTCAAGTACGTGTAAATGGACAATCAAAATCTCAAGTTGTATGGTTTAAAGATAATCAACCAATAAAAAATACGAACCATCATAAAGTATGATATTTTTCCATAGATTGTATAGTCGAGATTAGACGAATAAAAATGATTCTCTTCTTCTATCTTAAGATTCGAACTGAAAATGATACATTTATATTAGAAATACCACGATTACTTATGAACGATGCTGGCCTTTATCAGGTTAAAGCATTCAATGCAGAAGGTGAAGCCAAATGTTCAGCAATAGTAAATGTTTTACCAATAAATATCGTTCCTGAGCCCATGATAATTGAAACACGCGGTTATTCACCTGAATTTCTTCAAGTTTTTAATGATCAAAAAGCATCTATTGGTTCAACAATCAAATTTGAAGCTCGACTTAGTGGTACACAACCGTTAAATGTAAACTTTTTATTATAGTAACGCAATAGATGTAATCGTATTCTTTTTAAGGTCTTCTGGTTATTCAATGGATCACCAATAAACCATCTAGGAAATACGCAACGCTATAAACAAAATGTTTTTAATGATACTTATACATTACTTATACATAATGTTCGTTTCGAGGATGTTGGCAAATATAGTCTACATGCTGAAAATTCTTGGGGAAAAGCAACTTGCTCTGCTGAACTATTTATCCCTCCAACTTTTATGAAAAAATACGGTAAGAAATTCACTATTACAATTTGAAAACAATTATTATTTATGTTTTAAAATTTATTATTTTCAAACCGATACACTCGAATCCTACCTACCACACGCTCATGCTTCTATTTTACAGACAGTATTCATATAGCAAAGAGTACATCGTCTTTATTTTTTTGCTTTATACATAATATTATTTTTAACGTTTTTGCTTAGCATCTGCTTTGTGAATGCTCTTTTACCATCAATGAAAAGAACACAAGAAAGATAAGTACCTCGCTGTTGTTCGTATTTATGGTCATGATCTTCTTTCGTTTGGCTTATTAACAATAGAATAGACCTATAATAGACAGCCCTTGAGATCAATAAAAAGCAACATATCTTTCTTTTTTTTTGTCTTTATATTGTCAACAAATGTTGTTCGTCCGCCTACGGATTCATATTTATCCGATTGTCGACCGCCATTTTTCTTCTTCTCCTTTAGCATCAGTAGCAAGAAAGGAGGAAAAAAAGAAAGAAAGATAACAACCCCATTTTCTCTATATCCATCTTGATCCTGTTGTCGCCGTCGTCATATGTGCCAAGATTTATACTTGTTTGTATAACGACCTCGGAAAGAAAACGAACGACTGATGGGGGAAAATAAGGCGATAAGGCAGGAAAAAAATTTGGTTGATGTCTACTAGCCTTCCATCCCATAGCGGCTTATTCTCTTATACATAAGGATGAAAAAAACCGTTGGAATATACGTATATACAAAGTACGTATCGTCTCATGGAGAATGATTGATTCTGGAAAATAACATAACATATTTAGGAAAAGAGAAGGAAAGACAAAGAAAGATAGAAAAGGAAATATATTCTTATTGGAAAGAAGCAAAAGGAAAGAAACGAAGGAACATATCCGAGCTGTACAACATCGTTTCAGTCGTTTGTGGTTCTTTGTCTCTGTGAGAAGTGGTCATCATTTTCTCATGCCGTTATTATTCGAATTATGAATCTAGGATCTTCTTCTACACCGGCATCATTTGCTCAAATGAGGGCAATTACACGTCGAATTACAACTAGTGGTACTGGCGATACCAGTAGAGGTAGGCAGTTTTTTTTTCAATAATAGACTTATCATCACAGAGTGTCATTTGTTTTTTTCGTTTCGCCGCATTTTTCCTTTTTTCTATCTGTATTCTGATAGTTACTCAAATAGGACTGACTCTCTTTTGTTTTCTGAATCTTTTTACATATATATATATATATATGTATAGATTGATAGATAGATTTATATATATGTACGTGTGTGTATGTTTGTCATAGTATGTTGCTTGATGCTAGCTTTCGGCACTATTGATGATGTACTCTCTTGTAAATGGTCTATAAATGACATAACAATGAAAACTTTTCCATTCAACAAATATTATTGAATACTGTCTTATCGCAATGCTATGCATATATACAAATCCCAGCATTAGACTAGTAAATAGAAACAAAGCATTTTTCTATGTATCTCTCCATCAAAAGGCACCGACAGTAATAAGAACACATTGTCCAATTTGCTTGTTAAAATGTCACCATCGCCGCCGTTATCACGTAAAATGCAATACGAAAATAAACCAAAGCCATTGTCCATCGATAGATATTCATCCGAACAAGTTTCTGTCGTTTCCTCGAATAACAACATCCAAAGCAATAAACGAAATCGAGCATTAGAAAGTCGATCATTAACACGTGTAGATGATCCTCACCATTCTCGACAAAATTATTCTAAGAAATTAGAAATTTTTATACCATTCAATACAAATCATAAAGAACATGAAAAACAAAATAATGTTACACGAAATTATGAATATGATATTGAAACACGACAACGATCATTATCGGAAAATAGAAAGCAACAGTATAGAAAGAATTTTAAGATCGAACAAGAACCTATGAAGTGTTTCAATGATGTATCAGATGAACACGGGCAAATACAACGAGACAAGAAATCTTTCGATAATCGAGAAAACAAAGCTATATATGAAACAACAGAACAATATGGAAGTGTTGAAAAAGTGTGTCATCGCCAACCAAGGCCCATAAATCAATATCAAAATACAACTTTCAATCAAATGAATAACGATAATAATTACTATCAACGCTCATTATCAGAAAGTTTAATAGATAAATACTTTAAACCCATTGTAAGAACAGATTTAGCACTAAGCGATGAACATTTGAAATCAATTGATCATTCTCTAAAATTCGAGCAACGTTCAACGAAACCTATTCATATTCATTCTACAAGTATAAAATATGTTCGTACTGAACGTTCACCTATCGAAATAGTTCTACCCAAACCTCAGGCTATGAAGCCTTTAGGAGAACATTCATCAACACTAATGAAAGATGCTCGCAATATCTATCATAGAATAACAACTGATGTTCATCAAGAACCACGACGAAGAATAATCGAAGATCAACATGAATTACGTTTTATTGAAACACCAGTTACATCTGGAAAAAGATATCCTGTACAATTTACAATCCCTAGACCATTGGAAAGATTACCTAACAGTTATTCGTCAACGCATGGTGCTAAATCTCTAGTCAAGGAATGTTTTCATACATTTGATATAAGTAATAAATCAACACGACAACGTACAGTGTCCGGTGAACATGCACTGTATGTTCCATCATCCGAACCACTACAATCCAATACATACAGTAAATCATTTGATTCATTGTTTCCTAAACCTAAACTTTCGACATATACAAGTCATCACTCAACAACAATAGTTAAACAAAATCGTACACCAAAGTCAAGTATATATCTCGATAGTATACAAACAAAATTAAAAGGTCAACATGAATTACGTTTAATTGACAAACCAATTCAATCAGGTTCAAGCAATAGTGTAGAACTAATTGTACCGAAATCAATTACAAAGAAACCTGAACATACGACAACAATGTTGACAACAACACAACCACAAAGACGTGTTCTAGAAGTAACCGGTAGTGGAAAACAACAGAAAATTGAGCATGAAACAAAGTATTTCCATGATACTGTTCATATCGAAGAAGAAATAGAAGTTAAATTACCTAAAAAAAAACTTGAACATGTTGAACATTCAACAACAATTATTAAACATAATCGTGGTAAAGCGCCTATTATTGAAATTGATACGACACAAAAGAAAATTCAAGGTGAACATGAAATAAAAATCTTAGATAGACCTATCGAAAGTGAAACCAATGTCATGGAATTGTTCGTTGGAAAACCAAGAAAACCAGCTGATTTTGGTAGATTAATAGTTAAAGGACAAGATGAAAGCACGTCAATATTCGCAAACGATCGAACACAATCGATTCCTGGTAAAGCATTTTAACCATGGCTTTTGTTTTTATGTTTTAATTATTATCTTGTTCATTAGGTGAATATGCAACGAAATATTATAATCAATGTATTGAATCATCTGATGACATGCGAGGTGTATTTTCGAAACCACAATATGTTTACGGTTCACACGAAAATGAAAACACATCAGCATTCATAAGAAAAAATCTCGAGAAATCAATGGTTTCAAATGGCAATCGTTACGAGATACCAGATAGACATAGTTTAACTAGTATAAATAATCAAGATATCGATTTGATGAGACCAAAACAACAGAACATGACATTCAACGATGGATATGCGTCTACTTTTGGTTATCATCAAGGAGAAAATTTTGGTGAACATTCAACAACATATCTTAAACAGACACGTGCTAAATATGCACCCGTTGACTTAGTTGTTGACAGACGACCGATAGTATTGCCGAGTGTATCAAAATTAATTGCGGATATTCCAGCGTCAACACAAATAACATCAATAAAACCAACAGAAGTTTTTCGTGTAGAAAACAATTCATTTAACTTAGATATAGAATTGAATAATAGAGAAAGATATGAGCCATATGATGAAATGGAAATAGCCTTTAACAAACCGTTGCAAACAGATAGTTCAACAACATTCAGGCTAAATATTCAACCAGATCTAGAATTTCAATCAATAGTAAACAGACAGAAATCAATCGATGACAAACGTTTAACATCTACAATGCAACATGTACAAGAATTCGATGATGAATTCATTGAATTTCATAAACGTGAACATGATACAGGTCACTTTCAATCAGATATATCCAAACCGACTCCTTTTTTTCAACAACCAATCGAAGAATCGACAACAAGTCTAAGAATGGAATTGAATCGTGATCAACAAATACAACCGTTCGAATTGATCATTCCACGTATTGATGCTGAACGATCGACGAGTACTATTTTTGCTCAAGTGTCACCTGCCATCGCTGGTTTATCTACTAAACTAGATGTTCCATCGAATGTGGAAATGTTGACATCATGCATTTTACTTGAACACAAAGAATCTTTAAATAATGAAATTCAATTGATTATGCCTAAACCACGACATATTGAAAATAGTACATCGACAATGATAGCTGATGTTCAAGCTAAACTAGAAACCAAAGATATACGTCCAACAGAAATTCAATCTGAATCATCAACAACAACATATTATTTTGATAAAGCAATTGAAAATATCATACCAGAACCTGTTGAATTACGTATGAAGCAACCCATCATAGCTGATAGTTCCACAACATTGTTGGCTAATATCAAACCAACATTGGATACAAAACCCATTCATTTGTATTCGAATCCATTAGAAACATTAGAAAATAGTGCATCAACTGTTTCATTTGAAGCCAAACTTGAACAACCGCCATCATCTGGCTTTGCACTTCTTATTGCTCGTCCGCAACTACAAGAGAGTACATCTATTGTGTTAGCAGATTTTCCTTCAACGCTTGATACATCACAAACACTTATTATTATTCCACCACCCCTTCAAGGCCCCATAGAATCGAGTAGTACACTTATTTTAGAACAAACTGCTATAGAAACAGAACCAATAGATTTACACTTACATCGATCACCGAGTCCACATACACCTTCGGCTGAATTAGATGACACACCCGTAAAAAACGAAGAAATATATGTTTTAGGTCTTGATATTCAAGAGGAGCAACAACAAAATGGTCAACCATCAATTCATGCTGATTTAAATAAACCAGTTGAATTTATTTTCAATGTCGAAGATGGTAATCTACCAGCTATAACTCAACAACTTCGACAAGATTTTAATACGAGAATGCTGGCAAATACAATGGAGAATGGTTCAACAATAAGTACAGGTAAATTTGTTTATCATAAAGAAATGAAATTCTCGAGAAATCATTCATGATGTCGATTGTATTATCATATTTTCTTTTCATTAAGATCGAACGTGAATGATACATACATTCTAAAAAAATATCTAATGAATGTCTGATAGATCAGAAAGATAAATAAACGACTATCCATACTAACATACATTATATTCTAATATTGTTTGAACACATTTTGACAGAAACATCATAGAGTAGATCAGTGGTTTAATGCATCGTTCATGAGAGAAAGTCTAAGAGTATTGAAATTTGATTGATTGATTGATTGTAATTGGTTAGTTAAGTTAGTCTGTGTTCGACAATTTAAGAAACTCTTCTCGACAAATATTTCTCTTGTTTATTCGCACTTTTAATAGGACTGATTGACAGAAACAATATTCTACTGTTACGATTAAATATTATTGTCATGAGGATTGCTCATGGAACCGTGAACTTCTGTCAAGCAATTACCAGCCACTTGAAAAATGAACAGGACAGACATCATGCATCATGTTAAGTCAACATTTGAGAATTTCAAAAAAATTGAAAAAAGCAATTCTTGAATTATTTCGACACTAATATTAAATATCATCTTTCGTTTCAATAAAAAGTTAATTACTAGTTGCCTAAAAGTGCTTCTAAATAGTCCACCAAAATTGAATAGAACAAGTCAATCGTTTTTTCCTTTAACTAAATTATAGGAGAGAATTGTCACTTATTAAAAATCTAAATCAAAAGAAAACTCGTTACTAAATATTCTTTTTGATGATCTCGAAACAATTTTCTTCGACGATATAAATTCAAACTCGGCCTATGTATGAAATGATTGTTTTTATGATCTGTAACCGGGTGTACTGAAAACCAATGTAAACCTTAATTTGTATCATATGTAAGAGTTTCGTCAATACATGTTGTTGTTTATCTTTGCATACTCGTAGGCGACCATTATTTTAAGGTCATACATTCTCTTGAGCTCAGTTACCATCTGTATGAGAGATCTACAAAGAGATGCTAGGATCCATAGATATATTTAATTAGTATATTCAGTTTTGACTAGAACAACTTCTGTTCTTCTAGCCTCAATCATGGTCACTGTGATCATGACCCCAATCTATGTTGATGTCTAACATTTGCATTCTTAATTAGTTTTATATAACAAATACTCTCGATAAGTTGTCTGTTTAGCGAGAAAACTTACTGAAAAATATTTGATTGTGAGCCATTGACTTTGCTGATTCAGAAGATGATCATGTTCGATCCATTAAGGTGTTCATATAAATATTGTGTAAGAGCTCCGATTCTTCTGAACTAAAAATCATTTAATTAGAATTATTTTTCGTCAAATCAGATCATGCATTTTATTAAATGACATACATTTTTATCAAAAATAAATTATCAATAACAACCAATATCTAGAAGATGTTGACAAAAATATCTTTATCTCTATGTGTTGAATGAGTCTGACATATTTGTTGCTTGCCAGTTAAAGAAGAACAAACAATAGGATAATGTAACTCACTTTAAGTTGATCACCACTGATATCAATCGTTCACGAAAATATTCCGTGTTAATTATTAGAAAAACATGGTCTATGTATTCATAATGTAACTTTGCATGTTCTACTTAATTTTATTAATTAGTTTCGCAGAATATTAAAAAGTAAATAGCGGCATTAGTTCGACAAAGTCTTCAAGACCCCTTGGAGAAACTATGTTCTTTTTGCTGCCGTTATTGACATCTAGTAATCGTTTCGGATAGAGCAATCTCAAATGTGGGCAGCTGTTAAATACCAATCATAGGGCGATTCATCCATATCTTCAATCGATTAAGATTTGTTACATGGAGAGTCATCAAAACAAGACAACTTACAGCCTCATACCAATAAATCAATACAAATAATCGAAACGACAGTCAAAGAGACATGATAATTTCTCTTGTAATAGAATCTAGTCATTTAAAACATGAACTGAGAGATTTCAGAGAGAGACTTTCAATAAAATTTAATGAACTTTTACCACGTGAAAAACGATTTGTTTGAATTACAGTGATACATTTTTACTGCATATTAACACAGGTCAACATGGTAGACGTAAAGTATTCTTTAGTCTTACAATTATGATTTGATTGGCGTACTAAGCCAGATTGTGTACAAAATTCGATGAATAATAGTTGTTGACTGTTTCGAAAACTTTAGGACAACCATTCATCTTTTCATAGAAATTCATCGTTTTTGACATAGGCTATGAAAATTATATTCATTACATTCTGGTAGTGTGAGATATTACCGAACTTTGTTGAAGTTGAAAAATAAGATTTCACCTCGACCCTATAGTTCAATTGTTGTTAAGAATAGTCACTTGAATATTTCGCTTGGTTGATGGAAACTTTTCATTTTCATGAAATTTCACTATTACAAATAATCTTATGTTAGTGCTAGTTTGTTTTTCGTTTTTGTACGATGAATAGTCGCATTCCGTTTAACGCACGTCGAATTCGTATTAAAATCTGATTCACAATATCGATCTCTTGTCAATATTCATATGTAAAATTTTATTAATTGTGGGAAACAACTTGCTTGTTTTTCACTAGAAAATAAGTGTTATTCGATATGTCAAAGTATCGAACGTTTGCTTTTGCTATTCTATACTCATTTAGCCGTCGACCATGCTAGAAACATAATAGTATTCAGAGTCTTCTGTTACTCTCTGAAGAAGATTTATGTCAGGAAAAGAATAATAAATAGAAAACAAAAATATTTCTACTAGACTTTGTAGTATATTATGTATAGATTAATTAATCAATCGTATTATTTATTTAAGAAACTGTAGGACGTCAATACCAACCAATTGAATTTATTGTATCCGGTGATGGTTCAACTGGATTTAATAAAACAGTTCAACAGTATACAACGGGTAGTGGTGATGGTAGTTATACAACGACAACAACAACAACAACAACAAAACGAATGATATCATCAGATGGAGGTGGCGGATATAATGAAACATCAAATCGTTCGGTTATTCGTGGTATCAGACCATATGATCAAGTTGACTTAGTTTTACAACCAGATAGTTCAGCTTCATCGTCATCTAAAATTTTGACAACAACTGTTGGTTTAGATTCTAATCATATACCATATTTTGTGCTTTCATTACATGATCAAGCAGCACGAGAAGGTGAATCTGTTCTGTTTGAAGTTATTGTTTCAGGTAAAGATAACAACATTGTCTTGAAGTTGATTTTTATTTCTTTCGTTTTTCTTTTCTTTAAGCTCAACCATCCGCTGAAATCATTTGGGATAAAGATGGTACTCTAATCGGTGATGAATCAGCATTTCGTATTGATTATTATGGCGATGGTCGTGCAACACTTTATATTCCTGAAGCATTTTTTGATGATCAAGGTTATTATACATGTACCGCAAGTAATTCATTGGGTACATGTCGTACAACAGCGCGTCTTACTGTTGACTGTAAGTGTTAACGAAATTTTATATTCCGATGAAATAAAATAACTATTATTTCTAAGCACCAAATAATGGTATTTCACCGAAACGTCGTCTTCTAACTGATTCATCACTTGCCTATTATCAACAAGGGCCGAGACAAACAATAGAATCATATGAAATTTATTCACAACCAACAACAACAATAACTGAAGTTACAGAAGAAAGAAAATATCAATTACCATCACAACACAAACATAATGAAATAACCTATACAATTGAAGGTTCACAACCTAAATATCAACCAGTTTCATTTCTTGTTTCAACTAATCAACAAGATCAACAACTTCCGACAACTTCAATGTATTCACAACAACAATCGTATAATACGGGTCTTCTAGCAACAATGGCTAAACAGCCAGGTCCTACAATATCTCATTATCAACAGACCATATTAGAAGAACCTGAAGATATGCAAACCGAATCTGGAATATCAACTGTGCGCATTGTTCGTTCAACGCAAGAACCTGCTTCAACTTCATATTTTACGACACGACCGACATTTACTAAGGTTTGCTAATCACATAAGAAATTAACGATTGATTACTATCGTTATAATTCGAATTAATCCCATGATATAATTCTTAGATTTCTTTAGCAACGTTTTTTCATAGAATTGTACCATTCCTCTTCTAATCTCTCCTGTTTAGCATCTTTAAGAAATGTTAATTGAAACAAGGGAATTCCATATTTTCGTCTAAATTTGGGTCTGGATTAAAAAAAACAACTTTAGTTCATTTTAATTTAGCCGTTGGAACCGATCGATGCTCTTGAGGGTGGAACCATACAAATAACAGTACATTTAACTCAAGTTGGTCCTACTCATAGTCGACCACAAATTCAATGGTATCACCATGCTCAACCAATCGTATCTGATGATCGACATTATCGAATAATCGATGGATACGATACATCAACATTAGAGATAATTAATATTACAAGAACTGACAGTGGTCAAGTATGGTGTGTTGCTAATACTTCAGCTGGATCAGCAACTACAACATGCACTATTAATGTTGAAGGTACTAAGAGAAATAAAACTATAGAATATTTCTGTGATTTGCATGTTTTGTTTCTTCAAACGATTATTTTGATTTTCTTAAAGCTACAAATTAATAATTGTATCTAATCGCTTGAAGTTTCAATAATTCAAATGAAATATAATTGGGAATATTCCTTGACATTTCTTTATCATGATTTACTAGTGTTCGAGTTTGATAGACAGCACTTGTTTAGTTCACATACATCGTCAAAACAAAGAGACACAAGATCAGTTTTAATAATTAGAAATAATTTTTCCAAGATCCTCACAATTTTGAATTTTGAAAGCATAGTCTCTCATTGTCTATTTTTGTTTAATACTAACAAAATAGAAAATCCCGTCCGAACTTATCATCATTTCATAAAATCACAACAAGTCGTGCCTCAAGAAACAACCTATGACATTCAATCAACTCATCTATCGCATGCACAAATTCCTCTCCATCATCAACAATTAGAACAAAGAGTACCATCGAATTATATAACTACACAAACAATAACACAACAACAAGTATCTCCACAACCGTACGTATTACAACAAACACAAACATCATCGCAATCATTTACACCTCAAACTCCACCTCTTCTAACCAATTTTCATTTGCGACCAACTTATTCGGATCAACAAATCCAAATCTTAAATGGTGGCTTAAGAGATCAATCATTAAATATTGGAGCTGAAACTATTTTCGAATGTCAATTTACTGGACAACCAGAGCTCGTACAATGGTTTCATAATGAAGTTGAGATTATTTATAATCCTCAACAATTACATAACAGGTAAGATGATGTGCAAAACTGCAAAATTTGTTTTTATGAACGTAAACAAATAAACAGAAAAAAATAACGAAATGAAATGGATTATTTCTTATTGTAGAGTTTATCATATAACTAATACAACAAATGGCACGAGTCGACTTGTAATAAGATCGACATTAGATGAAGATATTGGAACATATACAGTTAGAATTGCTGGACCAAATGGTGAAGAAACATCAAGTGCAAATCTTATACCAACATGTAAGTGATTTGTTTTTATTTCATTCACAAAATTCAATTCGATTATTGATACTTCTTTTTCTTTCTATTTATAATTAGTACAATATCAAACCATACAAACGAAAAAAATTGAAGTAACACAACGAAAAACACTCGCTCACGAACTCGAAGATAAACAAGTCAAACGTATGCGACCATCGCAACAAGTAGGGCCACGTACTAGTTTACTATCGTATGGCACAAGTGACGATGAAGTTTTCTTGGAACCGGTAAGCAACGAATGAACTACTGGCATGTAAAATAACATTGATCGTCAAAGAGTCCGTAACAATAAATTGAGAACTTTCAACCTACTGATTGATTCCTCATGAAAAATATTATTCTTATAATAGATTATTAGGATAAGATTTGGAAAAAAAAAGTCAACGATATTGATCATGAAGTCATTTTTATGGTACTATAGTTCCATGGATGACTTGTTTTCCATAGTTAAATTTGTCACACACTGTAATTGTTTCCTAATGATATCTGTGATGGATAAGGCCACGGCTCAAGTATATGACACGGTCGCTGATGATCTCTTAATGATCATGCTATATCTGTGATGGATTTTTTTGCTGAAATGCCTTTCATAGTTGATGACATTATTATTAGTCCTTGATAGTTCATCTATTTTATATGTCACGATGCGTAACCAACAAGGCCACTGTTAAGGTATTTACCATGAGAACCTTGATGAACACGTAATGATATATGTGATCTGTTTGATGAATGGTTTCCTAATTGTTTGTTACGGTCAGTAGCGTCTATCTTGACTCTTGGCAACAGTTTAATTAGATTTTCTAAAGAAATTCAACCATATTTCCTACTCTTATTCTTCAAAATTCATATTCAATTATTTTTTCACCCAACATGACGATGAGTTGATTGAAAATTCTACAAAAACAAAGCGAAAGCTGACACGTTTTTTACGTGCTTGTTTCAAGTCGGATTGTAGAAGAATTTCTAACGGAAATTTTATTATGTTGTTGCTACTTTGTTAAATTTAAAAGTTCGATATTATTCAATCAGTTGAGTCAAACTCAATAGTTCATAGTTCGATCAAATGAAACATTGCTAGTCTGATGTAAAGACAACACGTTACCTTTTGAGATTGTCTCAGACTTGAATATTAAATATATTTCTTTTTCTACTTCAAGACTCAACGTACTGCGGCTCCATACCGACAACCATCAGCACCTACACTTGCTCGTCCATTGAAAGATGTACATGTTCAGGAAGGTGAACCTATTCAAATTTCATGTCAAATTCAAGGTTTTCCAAAATCTGAGGTTTGTCTTTTTCTCTATTTATTCTGATGTATTTTCAATTAACTATCTAATTCAGATTTTCTGGTTTAAAAATCATGCTCCATTACCATTATCAGCTCGACATAAAGTATCTTATGATGTTGGCAGTGGTACTATTACACTGCGAATTAGTGATTCCCGCCCAGAAGATACTGGTGTCTATACTTTGGTATCTATTCATTTCATTAGTCTTGGTTGACATTGTATATTGAATTTTTGAAATTTAGATTGCAAAAAATCCTCAAGGACACGTGCAAACGACGGCAAATATTGCCGTTCACGAATCATCTGGCATCGACGAAACATCTTACGTCGAACCGGATGCTTTTAAATATATTGAAAAACAACAAGTAACCGTTCGTCAAAGTAAACCACGTCGAGAATCGGACACATCGACTTCACAACAAAAGCCAGCAAAAATACTTCGAACACCAGCTAGTATTTCTGTCATAGAAGGTGGTGTTGCACAATTCACTTGTCAAGTTGAAGGAACTCCAAAGCCAAAAGTAAGATTCTCCAAAAACAGAATACAAACTATTTTAATATTAATTTACTATTTGTTATCTTCAAGATCGCTTGGTTAAAAGATAATAAACCGCTAATGGCTGGAACACGTTTTACAACATATTTTGATCAACCAACAAAAACAGGTGTTTTACGTATAACTGATGTATCCAAGGATGATCAAGGATATTATACTTGCATTGTTGATAATCCGTTAAATTCGGATCGAAGTACAGCTACCCTACAAATTGTACCAGAAACAAAAGTCGATCAACGATCATATGTTGAAACCGATGCTTTCAAATATTTGACACCAGAAAACAAGCAACGTATTACAACTCATAAAGATGACCAAGTAAAGAGTGGAGTTGAAAGGTAATTATGCTAAAATATCTGATGTTCACAATTAGAAGAAAAGACGTTTTTAGTTAAATTCTTCAACCATTGCATTGCTTATGATCAGAGACAGATTTTATCTAACTGTTAGTTGTGTTTCCTACTAGTTATTTTTCTTGATCCTATTAAGATGTACAAAATAGCTATGGTCGAAATAGTAGATTTTACATAGAAGTCATATTATGAAAACTACGTATATATTTTGATTACTATTTTATGATGACTGTACTCGAGTTGAAATTAACAGCCTTAACAGATGATAGATCGAATTTCAGTTAGCATTTAGTAAATATGAAGTTGATTATTGAATATCAATGATGATTTCAAAATCAATAAACTAGTCTTAATAATTTCATCACATAGTACTTTCTTTTCAAACATAGATATTTCTGATAGTGCATCATGCGAATCTCAACAATCAACACAAAAAAAGATACTCTACACATTATTATTTCTGTCCAATTAATCATAGTGTGGGCTTAGAGGCAGTCACTGTGTCAATTAAGTCGATAAGTAAATGGAAGAAATAATCATTAAGAAAAAAGATGTCAAAATAATTTATCACATCAATGAGATAACAATATTTATATAAAATACATCGATAATTTTATCCTTGGAAGGTAATTATCGTCTGTTAGAAATGTCTACGTCGTCTATCTTGTATGAAAATAGTCAAACTAAACACGACATATGTGTTCTACATATTTGCATTCAAGCTGTCACATTATTAACACAGATTGAAGAGCATTAATACAAAAGAAAATCTTTAAATTTCGATAATTTCTTATATTCTACGCTTATTTGAGTTCAAATACTAGCTCAAAAGAAAAATTTATCCTTTTCTTTTAGTGAAGCATACGTCAATCTTGAATCATTTCGTTATTTGGAAGGTAAAAAGGCATCAAAACAAGTTGACGATCATATCATTATTGACGATCGACCCATAGTTGATCTTGAAGGAATTCGTCATTTGGAAGCTCGACAAGCTACAAAAATAAAAAAAGATACTGATGCTCGTGCATCCATCGATGAAACACCTATCATAACACCAGAAGCATTTAGATATTTAGAACGAAAAGTCGAAGCATCTAAAGTTAAAAAAGTTCAAGATATAGGTCCATTAGTTGATGAAACACCACAAGTCGATTTGACCGCATTTCTATATTTGGAACGAAAAGAAATACCAAAGAAGGTGGAAAAAGTTGAATCAAGTATTGACGAATCATCAATAGTTAATCCTGAAGCATTTAGATACTTAGGTAAACTTGATTGGATCTGTATATGCACATCTATTTTCAAATATGAATAAACTTTTTTTCAGAACGTAAACCAGTGAAAAAACCTCAAGATGATGGCCCGTTGATTGATGAAACACCGATCGTCAATCCTGACGCCTTTCGCTATTTGGAACGACGAGTTGCACCACGTGCGCGTGATACAACACCAGCTATCGATACAACACCGTTAGTTCATCCAGACGTATTTAAATATTTAGAACGACCTTCGGAACCACGCCAAGTTGATGAAGGACCATCTATCGATACACGACCTATTGTACCGCAAGAAGCTTTTCGTTGGCTCGATCGTCCGAAGGAGGCTGATCGTGCACCAGAAGGACCAGCAGTTGATGAAAGTTCATATGTCAATTTACAAGCATTTCGTTATATTGAAGCTCCACCACAACAAAGAGTTGATGACCATGGACCAACCGTTGATGAAAGTTCTTATGTTAATCCACAAGCATTTAAATACTTAGAAGCACCAGCAACGAAAAAGGAGGTTGATGTAGGACCAGTTGTGGACACATCAAACTATGTTAATCCCGATTTATTTCTACAATTCGAACGGAAGCCAGTTACTAAACCAAAGTATGATGAACTAGAAATCACACGAGAACCAAGAGTTATGCAACCGTTGAAGAATACACAAGTTCATGAAGGAAAACCTGTTGCATTAGTTGCTATCATTGATGGTTTTCCTGTTCCACAGGTATTTTAAAAAAATCGAATTGAAATGAATGTATACTGTAATAAAGAGTTCTTGTGATGTCGACTACTTTGTTCGTATCCTGAACACGTGAGAATCATAAAGAAAAAAGATCCTCATCGTTACGACTATAGGTCATGATTAATAAGTACCAATGCTTAACTATAGTACACAAGCATGAAAAATAAATCAGTACTTAGAGAAAAAAGATTACATTAACATCGAAATCTATTTAGTAAATCTTCTAGGGATGCAGTAGTAAGTCAAGGAAGAATTCATGTTGAACATCTTTGCTAAAACACTATCAATTTCTTTTCATAATAAAAAGATCTTTGAATGACGATGATAAAAGCTTCTTGACGGTGATTCTTGACATTTCATCTTATGAATCATTTGATCATCAAGATGGATAATAATTACCATCGAATCATTGTCAACTATAGAAGACATAGCCTTACGAATATATTTCTAGTACTTTCTACAACTGAGTAGAGAAGATCTGAATGCTAATCGATTTCTAACGAGAAATATCGATGATTGTTTTTCCTTTTGACTACATGCAGTCTTAGTAACAGATTTGGAAGAATGTTCGTACCTATTTCAATGCATTCAGGGCACAAAACTTGAACTCGTAAATGATTCATAAGTGAGTCATTTTTATGAAGACTTCACATAAAAAACTTTATTAAATTAGAATTTCATCGCCGCAAACAATCAAGGATGAAAAACAAAGTGTTGAGCCATGTGCGAATCATCTCTATTTCGAACTAATATCTACTGTTTCATTGCAGTTGACATGGCTTAAGAATGGTGCTGAAATACCAGCATCAACTCGTGTAACAACAAACTATGATATTCCATCAAAAACAGCATGGATTCGTCTTGACAGTACTCGACCAGATGATAGTGCCGTTTATACATTGATAGCACATAATCCAGCTGGTGAAGTACGAAGTGATGCTCGTCTCAATGTTGTACCGAGCATGACACCAATTGATGATACGGCATTTGTTCCAGCTCAAGCCTTTGCAAATATTGAACGTGCAGCAGCATTAAAACAAGCAAATGTTCCTGGAACTAGAGGTGTTGATGATACACCATTTGTTAATCCGGACTTGTTTGCACAATTCGACATACCTCAAAAGCGAGCTCCACAAAATCATACTGACGAAACTGTCATTCAAGTACCGGCGCGTATTTTGACACCATTAAAATCAGTTCAATCACCAGATGGTGTTACAGTAGTTTTACATGCTACTGTTGAAGGTAGTCCAATGCCAACATTTACCTGGCTTAAAGATCAATTACCATTGAGTGAAAGTCATCGTTTTGTGACAAATTATGATTTACCTAGCAAACGTGTCACATTGACAATAAATGGTGTACGTGAAAATGATACGGGAATCTATACATTGTTAGCATCGAATGGTCCACAAGTGAGTTTTCAATTCTGTTTCAGTTTAGAAAACAAAAAAATCTCTACTTTTGTTCTTCATTCTTAAAAGCTTCAATATTCATCAGCTGCATTGCAAATTGTTGGTGCACCGAAGATTGATCAATCATCATTTATACCAATGGACGTTTTCAGACAATTAGAACATCCACAAAATCAAGCAAAACAAGTACCAGTTCAAGCTGGTGTTGATTTAACATCGTATGTTTCTCAACCTGACCGTTTTGCTGTGTTTGATCAAGTACAATTGACTCGACGACCATTGAATGAATTCGGTGGTGTTGATGAAACACCACTTATTAATTTAGACAAAATACGCCTATTAGAAATTCCGTCGTTTCAAGTAAAACAACCGTATGATATTGAGGAAGTATTAAAAGCACCTACTGTTTTAACACCACTTCAACCAATTGAGGCGCAAGAGGGTGCACCAGTTGTTTTAACAGCAAAAATTGATGGAACTCCAATGCCAAATGTAAGTTCCATACATCATGTATGAATCTATATCATTATTCCTAAGATATCTGTAACATTGAAATAATTACCATCGATGGAAAACCAAGATTGAGAGTTAAATTCAAAAGGAGAATGCCAGACGTAGGAACGAAAGCAGAATAATGTTACTTACGATTAGTTCGATAACTTTTCAACAATTTCTATCATCAGTATTCCGAAACAAAAAAAAGTCTTTAACGACCTAAAACATTGGTTTCAACGTATAGTATCTATTGATATATATTGTGAAGCCTATATGTGTTTACTATAAATACTGCACTAGAGCTCAACTGTATGAGAGACTTTTTTCAATTGTTGTATGCACTTATATACTGAAAAATACCCATGGAAAATGTTAACCGATGATAAAATTAAAGATTATTACTTCATAAGAGTTTGTACC
Source organism: Rotaria macrura (assembly GCA_900239685.1). Taxonomy (NCBI): domain Eukaryota; kingdom Metazoa; phylum Rotifera; class Eurotatoria; order Philodinida; family Philodinidae; genus Rotaria; species Rotaria macrura. The sequence goes on along the minus strand of OENT01000787.1, from coordinate 10,056 downwards.
GTTTTAGAAAAAACTAAAACTAACGCAAAACGTTCAACTACGTGCACAGATTAGACGAAGATTGTTCTTCAATTTGTCAAGTTTTCTTGTGAGCCTGTACATAAACAAATCGATGGATCATAGGCTCCAGTGATGCTAAAATATTTGAGTTCATTGTTCATATTAAAAATCGTGTACAATATTGATCATCCAATAATAATCCATCGTAGACTCATCGGCAATATCTATGAATTCACAGCTAATTATCAATGAAATTAAGCAAAAACATGTCAATTTTCCTAATGCTTGAGCTTTTCGCCTGAAAATATGACGATTCATGTTTAGTTATTCAACAAATAATTCAATCAGAATCTTTCTAACCTGATATTTTGCCTATAAATACGTATGAAACTTAGATTATTCTGAACAGTTTCCATTGAGAACATCTTTTCTTTTGTCTATGTATTGAATTTTAAGTGTAACTCGTTTTTTTTATTATTTATCTAAGGCAAATGATTTTGTCTCTACTAGTAAATGTCTCAATTAAGAAATATTCTTCTTCGGTTAAAAATGTTAAGATATTCTAAGACCATGCTAACATATGTATTTGAGCACAATTGTAAGTCACAAATTTGTAACGTTTGATTTTCAGCTGAATACTCGAAACTGAATGGAAAACTTCTTCTGATAACAACTATCATGATACGCTTTTTAGAACACACTAAGACAAATCATTTGAACGTTTCTTCTTTTTTAGTCTATCGAATAACTACCTATAGACTTCAGTGATGTTTATTAGTTCTAGTCACTCTCTCAATCGACACTAAAATCAGTCTACTTTTATTGCTAAATCTAATTTTTCTATCTCGGTTTTTTTTTCGTTCGTCTACATTCTCTTGTTTTCGTTTCAAGTTTACATGGTTTAAAGATGATGAACCATTAGTAGCTTCATCTCGTTTCACAACTTATTATGATATTCCGTCGAAATTGATTATTTTACAAATCAACAATGCTCGGCCACATGACTCGGGCGTTTATACCGTTCAAGCTAATAATAAATCCGGCGAGGCTACTACATCGGCTACACTTCGTGTATCAAGTTTACCATCAGTACGTGACCAATCATTCATACCGTCAGAGAAATTTGCTCGTCTTGAACAAGGCTATCAACCACGTTTTATTCAAGAAACAAGTGGGGTTGACGAAAGTCCACTTGTTGATTTTACAAAATTACGACAATTAGAAATTAAGACACAAAAACATGCAGAAGAAGAACCAACTGAACAATTCAAACCAACCATAATCGTCCCACTTCGTAATATTCAAGCTGTTGAAAACCAACCAGTTGTTTTATCAGCTCAAATTCAAGGCAAACCACAACCACAATTTTCATGGTTTAAAAATAATCATCCATTGTCAGAAGGAAATCGTTTTCGTACACATTATGATATACCATCGAAGACAATCTTTTTGACTGTAGCAGGTGCACGTGAAGATGATTCAGGTGTATACCGTTTAGTTGCACAAAATCCATTGGGACAAGAAGAAACATCATGTGAAGTTACTGTTGATATAAATCAACCGAAAATTGACCAGCGTTCATTTGTACCACAAACAGCATTCGAAAAATTAGAAAAACCTTTATTCAAGCCCGATACGACAACAAGTGGGGTTGATCACACAAGTTTCTTTAATCAAGAACTTTTTCGGCCATTTGATGAACAACATATTAAACATCCATCAGCACTTGTTGGTGGTGAAGATAGTGATGCTGTCATGCCAATATCACCACCGAGAATTCTCACACCACTTCGTCCAATAAAAGCATGCGAAGGTGAAACAGTTCTATTAACAACGCAAGTTGAAGGTTATCCATTACCACAATTCACTTGGGTACATAATAATCAACCATTGATGGCATCCAATCGTGTTACACCACATTATGATATGTTAACGAAACGTTGTTTTCTACCAATATTTGCTAGTCGACCTGATGATTCGGGTACATATGAATTAATTGCAGAAAATCCAGCTGGTCAAGATCGTACGAGAACTGAATTGACCATTGTACCAGTATCGAAAATCGATCAAACCGGTTATGTACCCTATGATAAATTTTCAACATTAGAATTTAAACCACGTATACCAAGTGATCTTCGTTCGGGTGTTGATGCATCACCATTTGTTAGCGGAGAAATATTTCGCTTATTAGAAACGAAACCAACCAATGAACAATACGTACCAGAAGATGAACACAATATACCATTAGAAATAATCGTACCATTAAAATTAGCTGTTGCACAAGAAAGACAACCAGTTATATTGACAACAAAAATACGCGGAAGACCAATACCAGAAGTAAATAAAAGAATTGACAATAGAATACTTAAATGAAAGAAATACATTTCTACTTTAGTTTACTTGGCTTCGTAATGGTGAACCATTGATGGAATCGAATCGTTTCCAGACACATTATGATTTTCCATCAGAAACACTTGTATTAGAAATAAGTGATATTTGGCCACATGATGCAGGTAAGCATTGTCATACACCAATAGATCCATGATCTCTTTATTTTATTGTATTATTTTTCGGACAAAATTAATATCCTACTTCACATAATACAAAATCATAGTATTGAGAAATTTAAGATTATATTTATTCGATTTAGACTCTTCTGAGATTATATTGACATTAGATTAGATATTCTCACCTTTCATTCGAGCTCAGTTAGTTTTAGTTGCCGAGTATAAAACATCATTGAACGTTTTTCTACTGATTATTATTCAAGAAGTTGAGTGAGTTGCTTTACTCAAATAAATATTTAACAACGATATAGATGGTTTGAAATTCATTTTTAGCTTCAGTTTTTCTTCTATTTCATATGTTTATAAAATTTGTGACGTTATTATAGAAAAGTATTGTTGCTAAAAAGCCAAAACATCTTTTCTTTTATGAAACTGGAAAAGATGAGATTTTCATAATTGCTGATAGTGCAATACAATCGAGCGTAATCCAAAAGTATTTCCTACCGTATCATGTCATATGGTTTGATTTCAATCATCATTATCTGTCTCTTCTTACAGGAAACTATACAGTAGTTGCTGTACAACCAAAAACAGGTGCACGAGCTGCAACATCAGCTCCATTGCTTGTACGTGGTGATATGACACCTGTTGATTATACTGCATTTGTGGCACCGGATGCATTTCGAACATTAGAAGCAACACCTTTGCGTACAGTTTTTGTTGAACCAGGTGTTGATACGCATAGTTTTCTTACTCCTGATGGTTTGAAAAAATTAGATCAAGTTAAACCAAAACCAATGAGTGCTGAAGAACAAGAACAACCACGCTCACCACCGAAAGTGATTGTTCCTTTAAAACCAATCAAATGTAATGAAGGGCAACCAATCAACTTCATAGCAAAAGTTGAAGGAAATCCATTGCCAACAGTAATCTATTGAGAAAAAAGAATTGAACTTGAAGATTAACTTTTACACTTTTTCCTTAGTTTACATGGTTTAAAAACAAACAACCATTGCAAGAATCCAATCGATTTTGGTCACATTATGATGTGCCCACTAAAACAGTTCTATTACAGATTAACGGTGCTCGACCAGACGATGCTGGTACTTATGTTCTTCTTGCTAAGAATCCACTTGGCCAAGATCAAACTCAAACGAATGTCGACGTTGCATTCGGTCCAGCAATAGACACAAAGGGTTTGACAATTATTTCTTAAAACCTCTTCATTGTTAAATGAGCATATATTTTTTTTCTAGCTTTTGTACCACCTGAGAAATTTGCTGCGTTTGATCTTCCTTATGGTCGACCTACTCCAGCTCAAGCAGGTGTCGATACAACTCCTTACGTACAGCCAGAACGCTTCGCACAATTGGAACTCAAAGCTCCACCACCGACAAAAGATGATATGGCACATATGGAACCACCGAAAGTCGTCGTTCCTTTACAAAGTGTACAAGTTAATGATGGTTCACCTGTTCTTCTGCAAGCTACTATTACTGGAAAGCCAAGACCTAACGTACGAATTCAATCTATTGTAGTACATTGAACCGTCTATTTCTTATACTTGTTTTAGTTTGTTTGGTTGAAAGATAACAAACCATTGGCTGCTTCGAATCGTCTTCGTACACGTTATGACATACCGTCGAAACAAGTTCTACTACAAATCAATGATGTTCGTCCACATGACATTGGTGAATATGTTGTCATTGCTAAAAATCCAGCCGGTGAAGATTCAACCGTGTGTGCATTAAGTGTTGTACCTGATAAACCGGGTGTTGATGACCGAGCGTATCTTCCACAAGACAAATTTCGTAATTTGGATCATCCTGAAGGAAAACGACGACCACTCGAAATCATACCCGGTGTCGATATGCAACCGTTTGTTTCACCGGATAAATTCCGTAAATTAGATCACGTAGAACCGATGGAAACACCCCAAGCTGAACTCGTGGAACCAGCACGCCCACCACGCGTCATTACACCATTAACTAATGTTGAACTAGAGGAACTCATGCCTGTTATTTTAACAACGACCATTGATGCTGGTGTTCCGATGGCATCAGTAAGCTTTACACGTTTTTCCCTGAAACGAAGAGTTCTTAACAGAGTTTCATATTTTTTTTTAATTTGAGACGTTATCTTAAAAAATAATCTAATATGATAGTGAATCGATTAAAATTTATCTAATGATCAAATATACTTTGAACGAGGAATTTATTTTCACAAAAAAAAACCAATGTTAAGCACTTTATAGCTCGTTGTCGAACACCCAAAACTATGTTTGTGCCTATGTTCAATTTGAAGTTAAAACAAATATTTCAAAGTATCTTTCATGAAACACACATCGTTTGTTTTCTAAACAACTGCTTAATGAAGTCCCTTTTAAAAACTTTCTAACAAAATATTTCTATTAAAAGAGAACAAGCTATTGTTCATTTAGAATAGTTTCATACAAGCGTTCACTCAACTGATAGTAAATCATTTCTTTCTGATTTTAATGTTAATCCAAGCTCATAGTTTTCATTCGTTCTTCAAATAAAATGATGCAATCAAATCGAATTTTCTTTATACATAGTTCACTTGGTTCAAAAATGGTCAACCACTTCATGAAGGCAACCGATTTACGACTAAATATGATATTTATACCAAGACATTAACATTACAAGTTCTTGCTGCTCGCCCAGATGATCAAGGCACGTATAGAGTTCATGTAGCAAATCCATCTGGTAGCGATGAAACAAGCTGTAAACTAACTATTCGACCTGTAGCTGGCATCGATACAAGACCGTTCGTACAACCGGAACGTTTCGCACAATTGGAACTCAAAGCTCCACCACCGACAAAAGATGATATGGCACATATGGAACCACCGAAAGTCGTCGTTCCTTTACAAAGTGTACAAGTTAATGATGGTTCACCTGTTCTTCTGCAAGCTACTATTACTGGAAAGCCAAGACCTAACGTACGAATTCAATCTATTGTAGTACATTGAACCGTCTATTTCTTATACTTGTTTTAGTTTGTTTGGTTGAAAGATAACAAACCATTGGCTGCTTCGAATCGTCTTCGTACACGTTATGACATACCGTCGAAACAAGTTCTACTACAAATCAACGATGTTCGACCCCAAGATATTGGCGAATATCTAGTCATCGCTAAAAATCCAGCCGGTGAAGATTCGACCGTGTGTGCATTAAGTGTTGTACCTGATAAACCGGGTGTCGATGACCGAGCGTATGTACCACAGGATAAGTTCCGTAATTTGGATCATCCTGAAGGAAAACGACGACCACTAGAAATTAAACCCGGTGTCGATATGCAACCGTTTGTTTCACCGGAGAAATTCCGTAAATTGGATCATGTTGAGCCAATGGAGACACCCCAAGCCGAAATTATAGAACCAGCACGACCACCACGCGTGATCGTACCATTAGCTAATGTTGAAATGGAAGAACTCATGCCAGTTATATTCACAACTACAATCGATGCGGGTGTTCCGATGGCTTCAGTAAGTATTATTTTTTGTTCTCTTCTCAACGAGTGAAACTTTGTATTAGCTCAGTTCTATTTGAAGACGAAGGATCAAGAAAATTAAATTCACACTTCATAACATCTGTAAGCTGATAATTCGAATTCATTGAAATTATTTTAGTGGAGGCGTATTATTTGTTTCCTATTTTGCGGCAGTCTTCGAAAAGATCATGGAATTTGCAATAAATTCAGGATTTCTATATTTGGCAAGCCTCAGTAGATTCATAGATACGGGCGAAAGAGCGCTTAACACAGGAATGAATCAGGTTCCACGAATATTTAAAAAAGTATCAGACGGGAAGCATATCCATGCGTTTATATAATGTTGTGTTCAATCATTTGAATCTTTTAGAAGTTATTTATGTAGCTGTATCGTATAGAAGTTGTAAAATCCTTACTCTGAACTAACGGCAACAGTTAAGAATAATCACGATGATATAAATAAAGCTTAATTGCTCTTTATAATATCAGACTCTTTTATAGAAATCAACGAAAGAAAATTTTAATAGGAATATTAGTTCGAAAGTTTAGCAGAATAACAAATCCACATAAGTTGAACTGATAGAAAAAGATCAGAAAAAAAAACATCTATTCAATGCTTCTACTGTCAAAACATATGGAAACAATCTGCCTGCTTGTCTAATGTGAACAACGCATTGTATGATATCCATAGTTCAGCTAGTTTTGAGTCTCCACTTTGCTACGTAAAGTTTATCAACATGATTTCACACGTGAAGCATGCATACAGACCACTGACACGGCACCTTTCTCATCAGCACCAGCTAATAAATTCATAAGTTTGAACGTAAGGTATTCTATGTCGATAGATTATGAATCATTTGAGTAAATCTTCATTATTAATTTAACACGGAGACGAAGCTTTTTCTCTCTTTATTTTCTTGCCAAGCATGTCAATAACAATTGATTCCTTCGTTGTAGTTCACTTGGCATAAGAATGGTCAACCTCTTCTTGAAGGCAATCGATATACAACGAAATATGACATCTACACCAAGACATTAACCTTACAAATTCTTGCTTCTCGACCTGATGATACGGGCACATACACTGTTCGTGCAACAAATCCATCAGGCAGTGACGAAACAACATGTAAATTGACAATAAAACCAGTTGCCGGAATCGATAAAACACCATTCATACAACCAGAACACTTTGTACAATTGGAACTGAAAGCTCCACCACCATCGAAAGCCGATATGGCACACATGGAACCACCGAAAGTTATCGTGCCATTACAAAACACACAAGTTAACGATGGTTCCCCTGTTCTTCTACAAGCTACTATTACTGGAAAACCAAGACCAGACGTAAGATTTAAATAGAAAGAATGATTGCCTTAATTGCATTTTTTCTTTCTTTTTAGTTTGTTTGGTTGAAGGACAATAAACCATTGCCAGCATCAAATCGTCTTCGTACACGTTATGATATACCATCGAAGCAAGTTCTTCTACAAATTAATGATGTTCGTCCAAGTGATATCGGTGAATATCGCGTTATTGCTAAAAATCCAGCTGGTGAAGATTCAACTGCTTGCGTATTAAATGTTGTACCTGACAAACCAGGTGTTGACGATCGACCATTCGTTCCACAGGATAAATTCCGTGATTTGGATAATCCTGAAGGAAAACGACGACCATTAGAAATTAAACCAGGCGTTGATGTGCAACCATTTGTTCCACCGGAGAAATTCCGTAAATTAGACCATGTAGAACCGATGGAAACACCTGAATCAGAAATCGTGGAACCAGCACGACCACCACGCGTGATCGTACCATTAGCTAATGTTCAACTAGATGAACTCATGCCAGTTATATTCACAACTACAATCGATGCGGGTGTTCCGATGGCTTCAGTAAGACTTCGACACATTGTTCTTCTCCCCTTGAGCAAACAGTCGTTCGATTTCGTTTCACTTTGTTTGACGTAATGCACATAAAACTGTCATGCATATATGAATGAGGGATATTAAGCACGTGGTATTTGTCTGTATCATATATAGTTCACCAGTAAATCTTAAAACGAGCTGAAATGTATGTCTAACGTTTATGAATCGTTCAGAATTCACTCATATATTGATGAAGTTTGTTCGAATGTATGGACCACATTAATTAAAGTAAAATATTTAGAAATTATGTGACGTGACTTGTGTCATAAAATAAACCGAAATGAAAATTATCCATAGAGGAGAAATAATTGAAATTAATTTGATAGATACGATTAGAAAAGAAATTATCATATATGATAGGAACTATTAGATACTATTAACAGTGACATAACATCTCAGTGATCACGTTTATACGAAGAATCTCATACGATCAATGTGAGCAAGTTTGTGATGAAGCATACGTACTAATCTATGTATTTATACAGTTACATTTTGATACAGAGGACATCACTTTAGTAAGCACATTCAAACGACAAAATCCTGCTGCAAAATACGAAGAAAAACCCTTCCATCACTTCACTCTCTAACACAATCTTGACTGGTTCACAAGAGTTTTTGATGTTGCCACAATTTCGTTTTCTTCCATAAATTCTTTTGTCACATGTAACCGAATTATACTTCATCTTAATTCGTAGTTCACTTGGCATAAGAATGGTCAACCTCTTCTTGAAGGCAATCGATATACAACGAAATATGACATCTACACCAAGATATTAACCTTGCAAATTCTTGCTTCTCGACCTGATGATACGGGCACATACACTGTTCGTGCAACCAATCCATCGGGTAGCGATGAAACGACATGTAAATTAACTATTCGACCAGTCGCCGGAATCGATAAACGACCATTTATACAACCAGAACACTTTGCGCAATTAGAACTGAAAGCTCCGCCACCATCCAAATCTGATATGGCACATATGGAACCACCAAAAGTTGTCGTACCTCTAAAGAGTGTACATGTAAACGACGGTTCACCTGTACTAATTCAAGCAACCATCACTGGAAAACCAAGACCTAACGTGAGATCTAACTTATACATTAGTATATCTTTATTTCTTATACTTGTTTTAGTTTGTTTGGTTGAAAAATAATGAACCACTGCCAGCATCAAATCGTCTTCGTACACGTTATGATATACCGTCGAAACAAGTTCTACTACAAATTGATGATGCTCGTCCACATGATATTGGTGATTATCGCGTCATTGCAACTAACCCAGCTGGTCAAGATTCGACAATCTGCTCAATAAATGTTATACCGGATAAACCAGGTGTTGATGATCGTGGTTTTCTTCCACAGGATAAATTCCGTGATTTGGATCATCCAGAAGGCAAACGACGACCACTCGAAATTATACCCGGTGTTGATCTTCAACCATTTGTTCCGCCGGAGAAATTCCGTAAACTGGATCATGTTGAACCATCGGCTAAACCAGAGCAAGAATTACAGGAACCAGCACGACCACCACGTGTTATCGTACCATTAGCGAATGTTGAATTGGAAGAACTCATGCCAGTATTACTTACAACTACAATCGATGCTGGCATACCAATGGCTTCAGTAAGAACTTTTTATATTTCTTTTACAACTAACATAAATCAGTCTATGAGACATCGTCTTCAAAGAAATTTAAGCAGAAGTAAGAGTTCTGATTCGTTTAAATCCATAGCATGATTGAGTATAGATTGTAACTTAGGTAAGTTTATCGATAGTTTTTGAAGAAAACTTTACAATTTTCCTATGTTCATTGTGTTGCAATTCTTCGATAGATAAGTGAAAATCGCATCTCCAAATATTCTCGCTTGCAATAAATATGCACTCACAGTCAATGATTAGTAGTTGTGATCTAAGTTCTCCAACTAGAATGTGCACAAGTATCGTTTATTATGAAAATATATCAACTAATTCATAAGATTACCAGTACGAATTTCTGTTTTAAACTGAGAAATATAAATTTTTGCGAAACCCCTTACATATAGGGGTGGTCATTTACTATTACTTTACTTTTTAAAGATAAATGATTAATTTATCTTTATTTTTTAAAAATAAAT